>BQNB010035650.1:0-50711 GCA_026074375.1 Tanacetum coccineum
CTTTTCCAAATTTTTCATAATAACATACGAAAATATTTATTAACGACAAATAACATTTTAAATGTCGACACTCGCTCACGAAAACTCATAAAATAATATTTACGACATCGGGCACGCGATCGTCGTACAATGACCTAAAACACGGGGTGTTATAGATTGTTTCAACAATATGTGTTGACGGTATTCTATGCAATCGAGCAGAGTCGGCTGGATTTTAAACAGAAGTGTTAGAAGGATCTTCGATCTGACGACTTATGAGGTTTGTATGATGATATCTCCAGAGGAGACCGTTGGGGAATAATGGCTGGCTCGATAATTCTCTTACCAAGTACTTTTACCGAAGGTCGTCGGTACATGTATAGTCATTATCTAGATGCACTTGCTATCTGCCGATATCTTAGAAATCCATAATTCTTCATTACCTTCACGTGTAATGTGAAGTGGCCTGAAATAAAACGATATATGTCGCGGTATCCAGGATTAACGCCGGCTAACAGAGCTGACATTGTATGTAGGGTCTTTCAACAGAAAGTAAAAGATTTTGTCAAGTTTTTAAAAGAAGTAAAAACATTTGGCTGCGTTACTGCAGGTACTGTCTGTTAATATTTTGTGTATTACATATGTACTCCCTTTTTGTAAAGTTATACCAACGTTAATAGCTAATTCTTATTATGTTATGTTTATACAGTTCTTTATACCATAGAGTTCCAGAAGAGAGGTTTTCCCCATTGTCACACGCTCCTGTAGGTTGACTCAAAGAACAAAATCACGGATGCGTCACAGATAGATGAATACAATTCTAGGAGGTCATAAGGATCATATCTCCGCTTGTCTTTGTCATGTGCTTTATTGCATTGAAACCTCCACTCGATACAATCTAGCATTCTTTGTTCTCAAAAGAATGGAAAAGACTCGAAGCAAACCTAAGGAACTCTTGCCTTATGGAATGCTTTTGACTAGATTGTTCAAACATGTTGTGTCCGTCTTTCCCGAGCTAGCAATTGATTGCTACATCTCACATGATCGAGTCATGCATCCCCTCGCTCCTCATTATGAGAGAAAGACGCAATCGGATCGTGGCAAGAAAAGACCTCGTGAGTCAAATGCTAGCTCCTCCTCCACCACTCTAAATCATCCATCCTTATCTCATCCGTTGGATGATCTCATTGATGAAAATAATGATGAATCTTTTCATTCCAATCCTTCCTCTCCGTCCCAAAACATCTCTTCCTCGTCAAATGATGTCTCTAGAGTCCATCAAAACCCTCCTCATGAAAGTCATTACTTGAACACCCATCTCTCCGAAACTATTAATCTTCAAACTCAACAAAGAGATGCTCACCGGGAAGGGTTAAGGTCAATTGGACAAGCTCTCAAGAACATGATGGGTGGAAAATGGAAGTGAACATATTGGCACAACTACTAAGAAACTATTATTATTATTATTATTATTATCATCTCTCTTGTTTAATACTTTATATCTCTCTATTATTAGGACTAGGAATGGCAAATGTCATTTGCATTTGACTTGGATAATTTTCTCCATTCTATCAACTTTCTATGACTAGCAAATTTTATGAATATGAGATGAGAAAAATGCCACCACTTGCTAAACGATTTGTATGTTAGAATAGAACTACATATTACTGCTTGAACTAGTTGATTCTTGAATTTGGTAGGGGCCAAAATCACTGAACTTAAGAAAAAGGGAAAACTGGAAAATTTTCTACTTCCAGAAAACGGATCCCTTATATACCCGACGGCCCCCCAATATATTTGGGACCGCCTGGTGATATGGGACCGCCACCAGGGGGAAAGAAAAATTTTGAGTTTACCTCTTTTTATGTATCTTGACCCTCCTACCTACATCTTCAAGCTGTTATTTCCCTATTTGGCTAAACCATATTTGGCACCCTCTTCTTCCTAAACCATGCTTTGGGATTTTATCCAATCTTCCTCATTATTTAATCATCCAACTTCCATACTTCACCATCATCCTCATCTCCCTTAAATCTCTCTTCTTCTTTATCAATGTCTTGCTCAAACCACCATTCCAACTTCTCTAGAAAACCAAGAATGTCGGTTAGACAAGTATAGAAACGCAAAACATCCACTCCAAAATCATCACCTCCTTCCCAAAATGACTCACCTTCTCTTCCTCCAAGAGTCTACCAACAATCTCCTTCACCAACATCATACAATCCCTTAAGAGATCAAATGATCAACCAACTTCACAACATCTCCACCATTCTTGATTCACACACAAATCCATCCAATGCCTACATTCATGCACCACTTTCACCACCACCACAACAAATTCATCCTCCTTCTCATGCTCAAGTTGAATTTCACTTAAGTTTTTGTCATTGTTGCAAGTTTTCTAGACACCAATTCCACTCCTTGAGAAATGAAATCAATTTTATTCATTTTCTTCTAACCCGTCCCATCCCTCCAACCCGTATTCCTCCAAATCATGTTTCACCAACCCCTTCTTTTTTCCTCTTTAATTAATCATTCTTATATGATTAATCTCCCTAAATAATTGATCTTTCATCTTTTGACTATGGCATCTTCTACCTTTCAAGAATCAACTAGTGTAGATCTATGTCTTATTGTAATGATTCATACAAATGTTGTATGAATTTGTCTTAGCTCGTATTAGATCTAGTTTTAATGTATTAGTTGCATTTGCTATTTGTATGAGTTTCTTGTTGGTTGAATGAAACTCTACCTTTGGTGACTTAAATATTATGTGTTACATTAAAAATATATTTGTCTTGCACTTGTACTCCTAACTTTGTTTTGTAGCAAAACAATTATCGTAAGATCGATCCCTTGGTGCCCCAAACAAAGGGGAGCTTACATCAAGGGGGAGTCTTCAATCGTCGATTTCTTTCTCTCTACTACAATTCGACGATCAACCTTTTTGGATTCGACAAAAAGGGGGAGAAATGGATTTAAACTCATTAGTAATTTATAAACTTCTATTTTTATACTAAATGAGTTTATATTTTGTCATCATCAAAAAGGGGAAGATTGTTAATACAAATAATGTCTAAAAACGTTATTTATATTTTTTGACCTCTCGATGTTTTGATAATAACAAAATGTAAAAACGTTTACGATAAAATTAAACGTTTATAAATTACTAATCGTAAAATTCTATTTCTAAGATTAATCACTTAAGGTATGGATAAACAAATCATTAAACATGATTAGTGATCAAGAAAATATTTTTCTTAAACCTTACATTTCTACAAAAGTGTATTTACAAAAATATATACACAAAATATTTATTCATAAAAGAAATGTTTTATTAAAACAATAAATTTGAAATCAGATTCCCCCCCCCCAAAATAGAAGGTCCACTTAAACAGATAACACCTCCCCACTAAAGACAAAAAGAGGGTGTACTCTACGGGCAGCCCCTATAAGCGGCGGCCCAACATATTAGGGATAACCGCCGAGACTAGTCCTGCAGAGGAAACGGCTATTTTTGTCCTTCTATAATACTAGGCCACCACCATCTGAAAAACACAACCTCATTGCCATAATTTTTCCTAAGATATACTTTTCCTCTCTATTTCGTCTCTTTGGGTGTTGAGATAGCTAAAACACATATCTTGATCACTAACATATCTTGATCTTGATCAAATGATTAATTCCCTCTTCCTCCTTTTCTAATTAAAGTCAAGAGAAGAACAATCGTATTCATCTAAAAACAAATTATTATCAAATAATCTCTTTCCTCCTCCTCAAGATCACAAATCTTCATTATATTTTCTTTGTTTTGTTGTGTAAATTGGATTGTGTGTAGATCCAATAGTATAAATTGTGTAAATTGGATTGCGTGTCAATCCAAGAGTATATATCTTATGAGTGTACAAAGACGTTTGTGAAGTCTTGAGAATGTTCTAGCTAGAGATAGACTCGCATCTAGCTTAGTATCGAAAAAGAAAGTAAGCAACGTGTAAACGGTTTTCTCCGCCTAAAAGGAGCTTGTTGACATAGTGAAATCTCAAGTGGAGTACTCGGGGAGTGGAGTAGGGCGAAGAGGTGCTTCGTAGCCGAACCACTATAAATCTTGGTGTCTTGGTTTGATCGTTTCTTTCCTTATCTCTTTATATTGTTATTGTTTATTTAGTTCATTACATTAGATAGTTTACTTGTGATTCATATTGTTGATTGATTGACATACAACTCGAATCAAACCATTTTATAAGCAAAGTTTTAAAACGAATAATTAACCGGCAAACTATTCAACCCCCCCCTTCTAGTTTTCTACACATTCATCGACGAGGCCTTTTTGATTCTACAAAAAAGGGGAGAAATAGAAATAAAACTCACTAAATACTTGCTTAAAAATAATTTTACATTTAATGAGTTTAGATTTTATAATCATCAAAAAGGAGGAGATTATTGATAGAAATAATGCCTAAAAATGTTATTAATATTTTTTGACCTCTCTACGTTTTGATAATCACATAATGCAAAAACGATTAATGAAAAATATTTTTAAACAAGTAATTAACAGTAAATTTTTATTTTAAAAATTTAATCACTTAAAGGTATGAATAAACATATGCTTAATGCATTTCATGATCAAAAGAATTTTTAGTTAACCTCAATTTTTTTATAAAAATGTCACAAACATTTTTATATATTTTACAAAACATTTTTAGATTTAAAAGAAATGTTTTATTCAAATAAATATTTTAAATTCAAATTTTTTACCTAAAACGGATAGAAATGTTCCAGAAAACACCTCCCCTAGAAAAGACAAAAAAGGGAGCGTTTGAGGCTGGGCGGCCCCCTTAATAATTAAAAGGACCAGCACCCTATTTAAGGGGACCGCCCAGAAAAAAGCAAGCTCAGCTTGCCTATAAATACTAGACTATTCCCCACTGTTTTTCTCACCTTTTGCACACACTTTCTTTCTGTTCTAAATCAGTTTATACTCTCCTTTCTTTCCTTTGATCATTTAATCATAAAGCTTTGTTTCCAAGTGATTCAAGCTTTGATCTTCAAGTGCAAGAGAAGAATACTTCCTACCATCAAGTGAAGAAGTATTATAGCTTAGTGTGTGTCCTTGCAATCTTGTTGCAATTGTATCATATCTTGTAAATCATTTGTGTATATTGTGAAGGTGTGTATCGTAGTTGTGTATATTACGTAGATTGTGGTGATCATTGTAAGAATAGTTAGACCGAGGTGATCTTAGTAAGTAGTGTTAGATTGGTGTGATCAATGTAGTGTTTAGTTGAAGTGAAGTTGTGAAGAGGAGTGTAGAAAAGTTGTGAAGGATAAAAAAGTTGTGAAGAGAAGTGAAGAAAAAGGTGTGTGGTGAAGCCAAGTAGTGAATTGTTGTAAAGTAGTATGGTTAGTTGTGATAGATTGGTTCTAGCTAGGATTAGAACTCGACATTTCGCATAGTGTTGAAAATTGGTGTAAGCTAAGTTGTGTACGGTTTTCTCCGCCTAAAAGGAGCTTGTTGACATAGTGAAGAAAACTCTCGAGTTTGGTGCTCGGGGAGTGGAGTAGGGCGAAGAGGTGCTTCGTTACCGAACCACTATAAATCCTCGTGTTGTGGTTTGATCTTTCCATCTCTTATATCTTATCTTGCATACTTATTTTATATCTAGTCATTACTTATTTGATTAGTTAAATTGTTCATATTGTGCACATTGTGAATTCACATAAAGTCGAATCTAACTTTTTACAATCAAACTAAACATTAAATTAAAAAGCGGTAAACTATTCAACCTCCCTTCTAGTTTTCCACATTTTCAACAAATTTGATAATGTTAACAACATGTTTCGTCCCTAAAAAGGGTCAAGGACAGGTTAGTGTGCATAGTGGTCAAACAAGGATCAAGGACATGGTCAAATCAAAACACAAACAAGATAGTTAAACAGTAACATATAATAATGGCTTAATGTATGTACAACAATGACAACCCAAATACCATGATCCCTGTGTAAATAAAACCACAAAAATCGCTACCCAAGTCCCAACTTCATCGTCCCCATGAACGTAATACAACAAAGATACAACCTAAATGGGATCATCCGTATCTGCATACAAAATAAACCAAAAGATTACCCAACTATCCACAATCTAATCAATAGAACCTCATAATTGTAAGAAAGTCAATCTTTTTATGCACTTGCATGTGCACTTTCGCAATCGACTTCCTTATCTCCATCATCTTAAGCACTTCGGTTTGGGACAACTACGTAAAAAAACTCGACACATTGCAATGCTAACGGACCACCAAACACATTAAGCTCGGCTATCAACAGTTTGTGTTCGTTGACCCTACTGTACAAGACCTCCCAGAGATGACTTAATCCAGCTGCAAAATGGAGATCATCATTTATCTTCCTTTTAATATAGACTGACATTGCGTCAGTCAAATAGTTGGAGTTCCGCGCCGCTACAAGTTCTTGTAGACGTGGGAAGGCCATTTGTTTGGTGGTGTTGTTGGGTATGTTAGGTTGTTTAATGTTTGAAAATGATTTGGGTAAACTACACTTAAATAGCAAAAAACCAACTCATGTTATTGGTTTCACAATGCGCAAGTAGATATCACATATATGACGGATCAATGACTGACATTCACAAGCTTCTATGTCACGTTCATTAAATTACACTATTATTACACGCTTAGTCCCTAAAGAAATCTTCCATTGTAAGACACGTGGAAGCCGGGAATTTGATTAGACAAAAAAAACCTTTAGGGACCAACGGTGTAACATACAGTTTTTATGATCCACGTGTGAATCCCACTTTTACACCAATGGTCCACGTGTTAATTGCCCTTAATGTCGGGGTACTTTTAGTCCACATGTTAATAATTAAACACCACACTATTATACCAAAACAAAGTTTTACATAAAAACCGACTTGTAAAAACAACACAAAGTATGCATAAACATAAAAACCAACTGACTCTATTGACCCGACCCTAACTCACATCTAAACCAACAATCTTCAAAGAAATCACAACTTAACCAACACATGAACAACCCAATTACATATTTTTTATAACAGAAACAAAATCAAGCTTTTTATGCACTTCACGATAAGTCTCAGCCATCATCTTTCTCAGCTCTAACAATTTGATAAAATCATTCTCTTGAACTTGGCGCAGAAACTGACAACAATTGTAGGACATCACTCATGGAGGCAATCCATCAAGTTCACTTATAAATAGCTTCCTATCATTTGTGCGGTCTATAAACTGCACCCACAAGTTGTGTAGATCGGCTGCAAAGTCAAAATCAATCGACGTTTCCCTTTTAGCATCATTATATCAAATAAAGACCTAGAATTAGCAGCCACGACGAGTCCTTCTAGACATGGAAAAGAAGCCATTTTTTAAGTGAATGTTGAGTGTGTGATTAGCTTCAGTGGGTTTTTGGGGATGCAAATGACTGGGGGTTTGACCCCTTAAGTAGCAAAAACGGAAAAACCAAAACACGAAGGGACCAACGCTGTAACAAGATTACACGTTAAATACATTACACGTGTACATTGAGTAAAATCGGATAAAGCAAAACACGCAATCGGCCCTACCTACTAGGACGAGCTATGTAATTTACCTAAATATCAATGTAATAAAATCCATCAATACCAACATAATCTTAAAGGGTATCACGCAAAGTAATTATAATTGACGGTCGAATCCAAGGCAAAGCCAAACGTGTACTGACTTGCAATGTGTTTTCACTGTTTCTGACACAGCTTGATGCGTGGCATTTATTGCGGGAAAAATATAAAGTTTGATTGCAAGATTCGTCCCTCACAACTTGGATTTAGCTTCTTATCTACTCATCTTAGTTTTGTTATTTAAGGGTAAATATAATCAAACATACTACAATAACCATAAATTAAGTCATCCACAACCAATAATATTAACTCTTTTGCACAAATTCACTTCATCAAAAGGTCACTACTAGATATTGGAGATGATGTCACATAAGCGAAGCACACATGCTCGTAGAGCCTATGCACCACATAAAGTCCTTACTAATGATGACCTTTTAACTCAAATCTTAATCCGATTGCCTATTCTTTGTATTCATCTTTTTATAACCATATCAAAACAATGGCTAAGAATTCTTACATCCCCTGATTTCACCTGTAATCGCAGCCAGATCGAAAACATAGATCCTCATGCTGGTCTTTTTGTTAATCACATTACATCTTCATTCCATTATGTTTTTGTCTCGTTAGATACTAGAATTAAGTCAAGAAAATACACTAGCGACAAGTCAATTACTCTTGGCTACACCGAGGCATTTGATAATGTTAACATCTTGCAGTCTTGCAATGGTTTGCTTTCGTGTACCGGTTGGGGGGACTCATTTTTATTACGCGTATAATCCATCTACTAATCTGGTTAATATGCTTTCGGAAACAGATTACGCACGCGATGATTCAAATTTTTATGGATGTGCTGGATTGAGATTGTCATTTGACCTTACAAAATCACCTTACTACAAAGTGGTGCGTGCTGGAAGAAACTCTTATGAGATTGTTATACAAATTTACTCTTCAGAGTCCGGCAATTAGACACTGTGCAGGGAAAGATTTACGTACTTCTTTTTTGTACATTTTGATAGTGCAATCTATTAGAATGATGCCTTACATTGGCTAGAAACTGAGAATAGGCAGCTTACGCATTACAAGTTAAATATTGAAGACCATGAGCATCCAATTATAACAACCATGCAAATCCCTCAAGACCATGAGAAACCAATTATAACAACCATGCTTCCAATGATAATAAGCATACGAATACCTCACATGTTGCATCTGGAAGGGAAATTGTTTGAGTCGCTTAGGTGTTTGGTTCTTGTTCGTAGAGATTGTATTGGCTCTAGCAAGTTTACTATCTACGAGATGAGGAAAGGGTGTTCTGTGTGGTCGAGTAAGTACATTGTTAATACTGATGATTTTATGAGTCCACTTCCTAAAGGATGGTCAATTCGGTCCATAGTTTGGAGCATTGTTTTGGGAGAAAGGGAAAATGATTCTTTTTTAATCATCTACTTGTCTGCAAAGGTTGTACAATACAACCTAATATCAAAGACTCTGTGTGAGATTTATGATATGCGATCTAATGAAATTGCTGATGATTACCTTCATGGTTTCGTTTTGCCTTACGCTATGTATGATGTGGGATATAAAAAACTTGACTGTAAGGTTTTTGAATTCATTCTGTCATCTGCTAGTGTTTGATTATCCTTCTTTGTAGAATGTTTATCTAAAATTGTTGTTACAATGGCATTAAAGTTTGTTATAATTAGTTTAAAATTTTCAATGTATTTGACTAATCTTACTTATCAAACATAATATACTCACACAAAATACACACTATACTCATGATAAACAACCATAATCGCATTAAAGTAATTAAATCTTGATTAAAGAAACCTCACAGGGACCAACCCAATCTACTATTGAAAAATAGTGTATTAAGATAAGTAAATGTTGTAACAAGATATATACCATACACTTGTACATTAAAAATAGTATAATAGTAACCTACAATGCCTTTACTGTTACTCCCACAGCTCGATACATCATCAGCTTCGAGAAAATAAAAAGTACTATTGCAAATTGCGTCCCTCGTAACTTGGTTTTAGCTTGTCATCTACTCATCTTGGTTTTGTTTTTTAAGTGTAAATTAAGGTATCCACAACCAACAATATATTAACTCTTCTTCTCCAAAAACTAAAGGTTGACTACGTATTGGTGATGATGTCAGAGGAGCCCAACACAAATGCTCAAGAAACCTATGCACCACCACATAAAGTCCTTACTAACGACGATCTTTTAACTGAAATCTTTATCCGATTACCTATTATGTATTCATCTCTTTACATGCGTTTCAAAACAATGGCTAAAAAATCTCAAATCCCCTGCTTTCACCCTTAAACGCAACCATATACGTAGCCTGGATTCTCTTGCTGGTCTTTTTGTTAATTACATTAGATCTTCATTTGATTGTGATTTTGTCTCATTAGATCCCAGAATTAACTCAAGAAAATACACTATCGAAAACTCCTTCACCATTGGCTCCAATGAGGAAGCTGATAAAGTTAAGATATTGCAATCTTGCAATGGTTTGCTTTTGTGTACTGGTTCGCGGAGGCATGCTTTTAATTACGTATATAATCAATCTACTAATCTGTTTAAAATCCTTCTGGAACCAGATTATGCGAATGATGATTCCAATCTTTATGGATGTGCTGGAATGAGGTTGGCATTTGATCATACAAAATCACCTTACTACAAAGTGGTGCGTGCTGGACGCACATGTTCTGACATTTTTATACAAATTTACTATTCAAAGAAAGGCAATTGGAGCCTGTGCAATGAGCGATTTAACTGCTTCTTTTTTCTACATTTTGACAGTGCAATGTATTGGAATAATGCCTTACATTTGCTAGAAACCGAGAATAGCCAGCTTACGCATTACAAGCTAAATATCGAATACCACGATCATCCAATTATAACAATCATACAAATACCTCAAAGCTTGCAACAAGGAAGAAACTTCTTCAAGTCTTATGCCAATATACTTCCAATGATAATAACCGTACAAATACCTCACATATTGCATCTGGAAGGGAAATTGTTCGATTCGCGTGGGTGTTTGCTTCTTGTTCGTAGAGATGATTTTGGCTCTAGCGAGTTTACTATTTACGAGATGATGAAACTCTGTTTGGTCGGTTAGGTACCATGTTGATACCGATGACTTTAGACTCCCCTTCCCAAAGGATGGTCGATTTGGTCCACTGTTTGGAGCATTGTTTTGGGAGAAGGGGAAGATGATTCTTTTTCGGTGATCAACTTGTCTCGAAAGGTTATAGAATACAACCTAATATCAAAGAATCTGCGTGATATGTATGATATGGGATCTAATCTTGTTAATGATGACTTACACTTGATGGGTTATTTCTGCCTTTTGACAATGTATGATATGAGACCTTAAAACACGAGATCATAAGGTTTATGAATTCATTCCGTCATATGCAAGTGTTTAATTATCCTTCCTTGTAGAATGTTTCTTTGAATTTATTGTTAGAATGGCTTACTAAGGTATTTGGGGACTGTCCAAAGCCTGTTACAGACAACATGATGAAGTAATTTGTTGTAATCAGTTTAAATTTTCAAGTTTATTTGATTAATACTTGTTATCAAACATGATAATCCATAAACAAAATACACATTATATTCATATTAATTCAAGGTTAACAACCATCATTGGTTAATTGTAAATTGCGGGAATAAACTAATTTTGCTGGGAGAAAAATTTCCCTCACCATGCCATGGGAATAATGTAATTCAGCGGGAAGGAGAAAAGAAATCCGCCATCAGGGACCAACCGTGCAATAGGAAAACGACAAAATAAAGGAACAGTGATAGTTACTGTGCTGACGAAGCAGTCAGGGACCAACGACGCAACACGAATAATAGTGAAATGACGATTATGCCCTTCAACAGAAGGGCGACGTGGCAAGGATAACGACGGAGATAACCGTCGTTACCCATAACGGAACTCCAGGGACCAAACGGGTAACTACAGTGTCAAATAGGAACCCCGTATGAGAGTCCCCGTTATCTGGGGACCAAACAAGCAAACGGGGTAGAGTTTGGGGACGAACAGTGTAATTTACCCAAAGGAATAATTTATTAGTGTACTTGGAGAATAAAGAAGAAAAACTTTATTAAGAAAAAAAAGAGAAAAGAGTGGGTGAGTGAAGGTGAATACATAAAATAAAAATTGAGATAATAAACTAAGGGTCCATGACATGTTCCTCAACCGCATGACATCAAATTCAAGGTACTATACAAACACCTTCTCCACCTTCTTCACTTGTTCTTATTATAATTCATTTTCCAGATCTCAGGTACGTTACACTCACTCAGCAACTCTTTTATTATTAACTTTTTTTATTCAGATCTGCAAATGTGATTTTGTTAACCTGTTTTTTTTATTTATTAGATCTAAATAATTGCAACTGTAAATGCTTTTTTTTTTTTACTTTACCTGTTATATTCGTTAGTTCTAATAAAGATAAATATAAGTATATTGTGTTAACTTTTGGACAATGTTAAATAGTGATGTAAAACAAAGTTGAATTCTAGTGTTATATGTTTTGTTGCGCGTAGGTAGGTAATTAAGGTTATTTGTGAAGAATGGGCAAGTCTCCTGGAAAATGGATCAAGACTGTGCTTTTTGGGAAGAAGCTCTCCAAATCTCATCTATCAAAAGTAAGATCATTACTACTCACTTGTTTCGCTTTTCGGAAATCAAATATAAACTACACTAGTTATCTATGGCGGCTTAGACCAATTGGTTTCAACTAGGCGTGCGATTTTATAGCGGAAGATAGTTATAGTTGAGATATTGTGGTTAAGTGTTTCCTGTAACGTTTAGCAATTGACGTTGGCAAGTCTTCATCGTCTTCGAACATGACAACAACATCATACCGGTTTCACTTTAACAAATTGAGATTGAAATATGGATTATAAAGATTGGGTAATTTTAGAAACAACATTAATTTTGGAAGAAAAACTATTTTTAAGGCGACTATTTCAAAATTTTATGTGTGAAAGTAAGCAAAAGATTAAAATTTAAGTTTTAAAGGGGTATTTTGGGGATTAACATTACTCATTTTAAAGTTTTTTTATGATTAAGGAAAAACATTTTTGGATTATATATAGTAGAGAAGTAGAGAAGAGAAGAGATAGACAAGAGATAAAAGAATATTTGAAAATCCGCTGGTCTATATTTAGTAGCCGGCTTGCACTTTCAGCAAACCAGTTATAAAAATAATGTAGGCACAAATTCGGTGGATGTCCTATTGAGTGGGGTGGATTTTTACCACTAAGTTAATTTGCTTTGCTTCATTATGCTCATTTTGTTATATGAACTACAAAAGTAGCCTCTGCCCTTGTAGTAGTAGTGGACCGGTTTGTCTCTTTTGGACCTCATATACCATGTGGCCCTTGTGCATAATGCTTTTTATTTGAGTTTTGTTAACAAAAAAGGATTATGAGCTATTTCTTTGGTTGACAAACTAAGAATGACTTTATCCTGTTATTTTGTGAAGGATGCTACCCCAGACTTAAGGACATCCCTCAGTAGTAAGGCACCTTTAACGGATTATGGTGCCGAGACTATGGTAATCTCCAGCCCAGTGCGTCCTGTCATTGCTTCAAATGAAGAGCATACGGAATTGGAGAAGAGATCCAGTGGCGACTTAGTGCCGCCTGATACGTCTGACGTTCAGAGAAATACTATGGAGTTATATGCTGCAAATGGCGAGGAGTTAATCAACCTAGAGCAAGCTGCCACCAAGGCGCAGGCTGCTTTCAGGGGATACTTGGTAATACTACTTTTTAGCTTAATTAAATGAACAGAAAATGCTGATTGTCTTACATGTTTCTAACTTTCTATTGATGGCTACTTGCTGCAAAATGTAAAGTTATGTTTAGGGGTAAATTGTTAACAAATCACTGTCTTTGAATTCCACTTGATTACCGATTTATAATAACAAGCAATGATATAATGTAGCTGCTAGTCGCTCATGTCTTGCAATTTAGTTACAATTGTGTTTGGGATTGTTCAACTGATTTGCTTTTTATTTCTTGTGTTGTGTCAGTACTGTCGTATATCCACTAACATAAATATCACGTGTGAAGGCACGAAGAGCATTCTGGGCCCTCAAGGGTATCATAAGGCTTCAAGCACTAGTTCGTGGTCATTTGGTTAGGAGACAGGCTGTTGCTACTTTGAGTTGCATGCGTGCGATTGTTGAGTTCCAGGCAATTGTTCGTGGCCGAAGTGTGAGACTTTCTGGTAATGATCCAGTTCTTCAAAAGAACACTGCAGGAAGGATAAAGGTAACTATTTAAGCTTTTATTGTGTTTCATGTACTCTACCTACATAAACGTGTTAGCTATCTACATGCATTGACAATACCTTGATTTTTGGGTATTTGAGCTCCCTTTTGTTTAATGTTTCGAATGCCTTTATGATAATGAAGATACTTCAGATAGTGTATTATCTTCTGTATGGTTTTCTTCCACATGCAGCTAATGATATTTGTACACTCGTGTTTATTTTGTTAGGATAAGAAATCCGCGGACTTGCTTGGAACATCCCTCCGAGTAGAGAAGCTATCGACAAATGTATTCGCTACCAAGGTATCCTTAAACATCTATGCTATCTTAACTTGCAACTATTTTTAACTGTATTCTAGTTGTCATGAACAATGGCAATGGACATATTTGGAATCTCTTCTTATTTAAAGAAAAGCTTTGAGGTGTTACGTATCACCCAAAATAAGCTTTCACCAGATGCCCTGTTTTGTCTCCAGATGACCGAGATATTACTCCATTTTGAGTTATTTAGCTTATAATTCAACAACTGAAAATATATGTACATACATACATTTTAAAATTTTAAATTACATAAATTGATTTTTTAAACTAAAACTTATGTTTGTGAATATTGAAATTCACTTCTGTAAATAACTACTGAAAAGAAAACTAGAGAATGGCTAGAATACTCTACTACAGTCGACATACATACCTCTAATAGCTATGGAACTATATGAATTAAATAGTTCAATATAACTGCATCACACATCTTCAGCCATTATGAGAACCTAGAAATATTTAAGGGTACACAATGCTCGTAAGCAAGTATTTGTCAGGAAAGTTGACAGAAAGCAAAAAGTCTACATAAGTGTATCCTTCAGAGTGATTTTTATTCTAATGTGCATGCATCTCGAGAAGTTGACTAATACTTTATTTTCCGTTGTAGCTTGTTGCTTCATCACACACTACCATGCCCTTGAGTATCCAATACGAATCAGTTGAGCCAAATTCAGTGAGAAGCTGGCTTGGCCGTTGGTCATCTTCTTCTTTCTGGGAACCACTACCTCAACCGAAAAAAACACTCGATTCAAAGCCTAAAAGAAAACAGACTAAATTGCAAACTGGAGAAACCGAAACAGGGAGACCAAAGAGAAGTGTTCGAAGAATTCCCGCTGCAAATAATGATCACATTCTCTCCTATTCCGCTGAAAATGAAAAATTAAAACGTACTGTGAGAAAAACTAACCACCAACTGGACGCGGGTCAAGAGCAATCTATCAATGAACTTGAAAAAGTCAAACGTAATCTAAGAAAAATATCCGTATCTGCATCTGCTGCTCCAGAAAAGTCAGAAATAGAACCTGAAAAGCCTTTACCCAGTCTGAATAAAGAAATTTCTGAGCAGGGAACCAATATCGAAATTAATGATTCAATTGTTGAGAGCGTGAAACAACCTGAACCTGAGCCAGAGCCAGAGCCAGAGCCAGAGCCAGAAGAACCTCTGGTTCAGCTGTTGGAGGATACACCACGTGATGACATGCAAGATGACCAACCTGTCACCGAACCACCATCCCTAGAAACCAATGGGAATGTTGAAAACGAACCCGAAAAACCCGAAAATGTGGAGTTAAATGGCAAGGTAAATCAGAAAGCTAGGAGGAGAAAATCTTTGCCAGCGAAACAAGAATACAAGGAGAGTGTGTCACAGAACTCACCCAATGTGCCAAGCTACATGGCAGCGACCGAGTCAGCAAAGGCCAAGCTTAGAGCCCAAGCAGCAGCAAAGGCTGCAGAAGAAGGGGTCGAAAATGGTTTCACCAGGCGACAGTCTATACCATCCGCCACAGCCAAACCAAGCTTGCATTCACCACGGGTGCATAAGCCTTCACAAGCCAATGGCAAAGGAGTGACTAAACCTAACAAATCTCAAATATCACCTAGAGATGGTAAGCATATCTATTACTGTACTAAGTTCCTCCTTTCTAATTCTTCCCTTATACCATGTATGATGGTTCCTCTTGTATGCTTCCTCCTACTATAAAAAGTTGACTTGTCAATCAAATCATTTACTTTCCAAATCCAAAATGCGCTTTTTTTATTGAAGAAACGGGTCATTTTAACCT
The DNA here is from genome assembly GCA_026074375.1 of Tanacetum coccineum. Taxonomy (NCBI): domain Eukaryota; kingdom Viridiplantae; phylum Streptophyta; class Magnoliopsida; order Asterales; family Asteraceae; genus Tanacetum; species Tanacetum coccineum. The sequence continues at coordinate 16,027 of BQNB010035650.1, forward strand.
TAAAAGTCAAACTGTACATATGGAATAAAGGAAGTAACATGAATTAATCAGGCCGGAATTTGTCAACTTCCAGTAATTTGGGTATGCCATTATACGGGTGGCCGGGTGGGTACATCATTTAAACGAGTTTAGTCTATGAAATGTTACCTGGTTTTCTCTTTTTTATGCAATCTTGAGTTTGGAATTGTTATCAATGTTTATGTTTCATTGATCATCTTTGTTTGGGTAATTGACTATTTTTGTGCGTATCGTTTTTAGAAAAAGTGATCCAGGGAGGGTGGAAGAGGTGAGGCAGGGATCAGCAAATCCTTGGTAGGAAGAGGAGACTCTGTTGCAGCTTCGGTATGGTTCTTATTGTGCAATCTCGTGGTGTGCTACAGTATTAGGCATTAAGAAATAACTGATGTTTGTTGTCACCAGTTTGATCTTTTTCTTTTGTTTCCGGGGGTGTTATAGCCAATGTTTTAATGTATAGTGATAGACCCAAAGTCTGTTTTGATGCTATTGATGTGTTTTTTTCTATATGGAATGCTTTTGATACATAACTTAATTACAAATGTTTAGCAGATCGTCATCAAAACCAAAGCGGTTGTTATGGTTGTGCTTTCCTTAACATATATTAGGACCATCATCGTACTAATGGTCGAGTTAACTGAAAATTAACATGGTGGCATAATGGTTGTTATGATGGAGAAAAGCCGAATTGATGACCATCATGGTTATGCCTGTAACATAAAAGCCAAATTGATGTGTGTCATGGTACTATCGGTCACTTTGTTAACTGAAAATTAACATGATGTTACAACTTAAAGCACATGGTACGTTGAGTTATAGGATTGGCTTGTGCTCTATAACGCCACTCAAAACGCCGAACGGCACCCCATCTTGCGCCATAAGGCCTCACGCCAAATTTACTTGCCGAAGTTATCCAACATTTTTTTTGCGCGTTCTAAGGCTTCACGCCAAATTACCAGCCGAAGTTATCCAGCATTTTGTTTGTTTTTTGTTTTTTATTAGGTTAAGTATGCACAAGAGGGTGTCTTATAACTTGAGTGATGTGGAGTGATTTTTGGTAAAATTATAGGTTCTCTCAGTTATAGGAAAAAAAATGATGTTTTTTGTTTTTTATTAGGTTAAGTGTGGGCAAGAGGGTGTCTTATAACTTGAGTGATGGGAAGAGAGTGATTTTTTGGTTAAATTATAGGTTCTCTCACTTATTGGAAAAAAATGATAACGTGACACTTTGTTATAAAACGAGTGATGGTGATAACATTTTTTTGCTATACAGCTCATGTACATCTATTGCTCTTACAAGCATAATCATGATGGTACTATTGGTCATTTGAGTTAACTGAAAAATAAGGGTAAAAGCCATTTATTACCAACTTACTTTCTCATTTGTGCCGAAATAATCAACTTATTTTTTTTGTACTTACTACACCCACGTACATTCAAATTTTGTTTGATATCACCAATATGACCATAAAATGACTATATTACCCTTGTCTTTTGATCTGAGTGGATGTAGAGAAGACAAGGGTAATATAGTCATTTTATGGTCATATTGGTGATATCAAACGAAATTTGAATGTACGTGGGTGTAGTAAGTACAAAAAAAGTATGTTGGTTATTTCGGCACAAATGAGAAAGTATGTTGGTTATTTCGGCACAAATGAGAAAGTAGGTTGGTAATAAATGACCTTTACCCGAAAAATAAGTATACCTTCTAATAGGGTAAAGGCCGTTTATTACCAACTTACTTTTCTATTTGTACCGTAATGACCACCTTACTTTTTTTTGTACACATTACACCAACGTACTTGATTGTTTTGTGATAATGTTACCCAAATGACCGGCTAGTTTTCCACGTCATTAAATTAATTTTTTTTCTTTCAATTCTGCGAAAACACTCCACCTTGGCACCTTGAAACCTTGACCAAATCATGCTTCTTGAGTCAAACACTCAAATCCACCATCCTCACCGACTCACACCCATTACACATATTTTTTTTATTTTTTTATTTTGAACTTATATTTCTAGATTTGAACACAAAGTATCAAAGAATATGACAGTTCACCTACATCTGATGAAGAACAAGAAGAATTTAATCGATTGCTTTACTTCAAATACAAATTCCAAAGAGATACCCATTTTCATAAACCACAAATATTTGACGCAAATGCGCCTGAAAGAAGTGAAACCACAAAGGTTTGTAGATGTTATGAACAACAGATGCCTGAAAGAAGTGAAACCACTACGACCATCGTTGACCATGCCATTGATGGAGTACCCGTCGCTACTTTACCGCCAAATTCCACATTCATTGTGAGATGTGATTAAATTAACACGCACTCAAAACCCCCGTCAAGTATGTGTGTTTGTGATATATTTTTTAAGAACCATCACAACACCTCATGAACATCAAACCAAAGAAAAGTTACAAAGCTAATATATAAATAACCAAATTCGGCCATAGACCGACAAAAAAGAAAAGAAATACAAACCTTTGTTAATTCTTCATCCAAATACAATTACCCAAAACAAAACTCACTTGACTTTGCATAATTAAATCTTTCGCATAAAAACAAACTTCACCCTAATGAAAAACATATGCAAAGCTCTTTAACTTTGTGGATCTCAGAAAGGTTAAAAGATGAAGGGTTAAGAGAGAGACCCACGTACATTCATATTTTGTTTGATATCACCAATATGACCATAAAATGACTATATTACCCTTGTCTTTTGATCTGAGTGGATGTAGAGAAGACAAGGGTAATATAGTCATTTTATGGTCGTATTGGTGATATCAAACGAAATTTGAATGTACGTGGGTGTAGTAAGTACAAAAAAAGTACGTTGGTCATTTCGGCACAAATGAGAAAGTAGGTTAATAAATGGCCTTTACCCGAAAAATAAGTATACCTTCTAATATGTCTAATTCTGGTGTGGAGTTGCTGTTATCCAGATGTTTAGACTTCAGATAATCCCATTACACCTAATGAAATTGTTGGAATGGATAGCGAAATGTTATCTTTTACTTGGAAGTATAAAAATGAAATCAATAACACACAGAGTGAAGTACATTAACATGTTTTGAACAAAATCTTAAGCAAAAGTATCAACTACTAGCTTTTCAAGAAATGAAACTGTGATTAGCATAAATGATGTGTTTTAACATGAATTTGAACACAGATTGCTTCATATATGAAACTAAGGTTGTTCAAAAAGAAGTGAACCAACATGATTCTGTCACTTAACTGTCTCCAAACCACAAATTATCTAAGTGAACCAACATGATTCTGTCACTTAACTGTCTCCAAACCACAAATTATCTTATTTTGTTTGCTTATTCTCTTGTTTGTGTAAAACAAGCCGAAAAAACTCAATCCCTTCGTTCAAGTCATGAGATTGCATACAATGGTAACATGGCATTCCAACCAAACATCCAAATCTTATTACATGTAATTAACCAAACAAAATATGAATCAGCAAAGAAAAAAATCTGACGGGTATCAATCATTTTAAACTTTACTCCTTACAGAAAGAGGAAACAAGATTTTGAAAAAAAGAAAAAAAAAACAGATCACATCAAACAGAACTGAGGTTCAGAAAGCTTGAAAATAAGGAAGCCAAACAAAAGAACCTAATAGCGTTAGTAGAAGATAAGGATGACTGCGCAGTGACCTTATATGGTGGCTGTGGATGTTTTCTTGAAATCAATCTTGTCTACCTTTACCTCTCCATCAATGAGTTCGTAAACATAGACAACAACACGTAAGCCGTCAATGTCCATGAGAACAAAACTTGGGTTCACATCATAGGTGATGCTGCTGTAGGCACCAGTAGCTGAACCAGGATTAATGACAACACCAGCCTCGTGTTTGTAAGCCTTGAATTGATGAGTATGACCACTAACAAGAATGTCAACATCCAACTGTCTCTGGAGCATGGCTAAAGAGTCCAAATCCCCCCATGGAACAACCTAAACGGAGTACAAAAACACATTACCTTCTCAACAAATACAAAATGATCTCATTGCTATGGTGTTTTTTTTAATCATACTTTTTATGCTAAAAAAATAAAAAATCAATCAAAAGCATGAGAGGTACAAATGTTGGTGATGTAGCTAATGATTTGTGGTAGGATGGAAAATAATTATAGAGTGGTTCTTCCCCATGCTTTAGATGATTAACTTTTCAAATCATCATACTTGAGGTTTCCTTAACATATAATCGGCAGTTTTAATGAACATTACGGACAACAGTACATTTCTTAAGTGGCAAGGATGGTGATTCCTTTTGCATTAGTGTTAAAATATTGCTCATCCTAGGTTGTTTAATGAGTAGAATTCTTTTGTCTGACATTTTTTATGACTAATTGAAGAGGAAGAGCATCACATGTTTTGCAGAAGTAGTATCATATCTTCAGTTAACATGAATGTGTAAGGTAATGATAAGAGTAATAATATCAGTAACTGATAATGGCCAAGCTCAGGGTGATGTGAGTCACGTGACTAACCTGATGACCATGGCATACTCCAAGCTTGAATTGCCCAATGGTAAGTGTTTTCGTTTCTGGATAACGAGAATCTTCATCATATTCACCACGAGTAATATGCAAACTTGGGCATAGGCTCTTCAAATAATCATGAACTTCCTGCTCACGGAGACATACAAACATAAAAAGGATGTGATGAGAAGCCAGACATAAACGTATTCAGAATTGGTAGAAGCACACAGCTGCTGACGCACAATATAAACAATACAACTTCATATCGACTGTATTCCATAAAACGGAAAGGTATGGCATTGCAGCATCATAACATTACTTAAGAATTATAAGACTATAAGCGGAAACTCCTTTACTATATGGTTAGGTAATGTGTGATTGATGGTGAAATTAGTGATGACGAAAATGGTAGTGAGGAACTAAATAATGTCAAAAGACTCAAAACAACATCAGAATGTATAATGCTTGTGCAGATGACTGACCAAAAACACACTTTCACAACATAGTTTTTTTTTTTTTGAACGGGTTCACAACATCGTGTGAAGTGAATAAGAGTGTGGCAATTGGAAAACCTTTGATTTGTCCAACAATCAGTACCATGCTTTTATTGTAAACCGGGTAATTATATAATAACTTGCAGTGTAAGAACAACGAAATAGATGCAGAGTCTAAGCAAATAAATGAAGCATCCTATGCTAAGAATGGATGTCTCCATTCAAGCCTAGTAGGTATATAACTTTACGGGCGGCAATTGGATTGTCACAAGATGCACATTAAGTACAAGTCAAAGGAAGGTTAAACGCAGTATGCCAGTGTCGCAAGATCCTAACCCCTAAATAACTTTACTATCTCGCATAATGTCTGACATATTTCGGCGAACAATTAACAGTAAACAAACAATCATAGCCACAGAAAGAAAACAAAAAAAAACTTACTTTGATACAAAGATTACCAGTGCAAATAATATGTTGAATCTTGCCAGGAACAAGCATAGATTTAAACTTAGCAGGGAGATCAGGTGCCCTATGTGGGATATGCATATCCCCTATTGCCAATACCAACACCATGATCCTTTCTTTTTATCTTTACTAACAACACAAACCCTATAAGAAGAAAAAACACAATTATTAAACCAAGTGATTCAAATTGATGTAATTAAAGAATAGGTTAATTTACCCTAATATTTTGTTTTATTGATCGGGTGTTGTATTGAGTCAACTCATGTATCAGTTTATAAAAAACACAAAAAAGTTTTTATTTTTTATTTTCTTGTTATCAAAATTTGATCGTCACTAACTAAGTTTTTGCTATGAAATCAGATTTTGATGGAAATACAAAAAAAAGACCTTTTATTTTCGGGGTTTCATGTTTTACTCCCTTGAAAAATATGACTTATTTTGATAAACAAGCATAGTTGTTCGCGCGTTACCGCGGAGCGGTGTTTCTTTTATTATAGATTTGAGTGTTTTTTTTTTAAATTTTGTATGGTAAGATTTCAAAGTTTTATAAGTGTGGTTTGCGTGTGCTAATTTTTTAAAAATTATGTGGTTAAAGGTTGTGTTTTTGGGTATTTGGGTTTTTTTAATATAATTTTATAAGATCTGGGTAAATATGTGTTAAGCATGATTGCACGCGCGTTGATGCGGGGCGTTAAATTTTTTAATTTTTATTTTTGTGCAATAGTTTCTTTTTTTTATATGAGCTTATGTGTTTGGTCTCATGTCGCGGATATTTTTTGATCTGAATAAATAAGTACTTTTGTAATTTTGTTTCCTATTTTGTGCCGAGCAATTTTTTTTAAAGTTGCCTAGTTAAAGAAAAGGAAAAACCAAAAAAAAAATGTCAAATAAGTATGGGGGGGGGGGGGGGGGGGGGGGGGGGGGGGGGGGGGGGGGGGGGGGGGGGGGGGGGGGGGGGGGGGGGGGGGGGGGGGGGGGGGGGGGGGGGGGGGGGGGGGGGAGGGGGGGGGAAGCCCCAATGGGCCGGTTACTGTAGCACTGTACAATCTATGTCAAAACGACATAGTTTCTTTCCAAACATGGTATATGTATATAATAAACAATATTCTGGATAGTGACATAATTAATCAAATGTGCTCGAGTTTTTTTGATGTGTTAGAGGTGTAAACGAGCTGAGTCGAGCAGAGTATTTCCAAGCTCGAGCTCGACTCGAATACTAAAACTCAAGCTTGAAATTCGACTCGAACTCGGTTGAGCTTTAAATATCGAGTTGGAGCTCGACTCGTCATATAATACCCGGGCTTGAATTTTTCCACATTTAAGGCTTGAACTTGATGAATACTTGGCATATCAAGTTCGACTCGATTCACTTTGTATGAAAATTAAGTACATGTATGTTTTAGTTACTGCTTCAAAGGGTTCATCACAGACGGCTCGACAACTGTTTCTTTAACTTTTTTCAATCCAAAGGCTAAAAACATTGTTGTGACAGAATGCTCAAAGGTCTTACACTAGCTTAACGACAAATATCCTTATAACTTCCCGCAATTAATTACAACACTTGAAGGATAGTAATTTATCCATTAATTGCATATCAATCCTTCTAGTAAAGCGGGCCAGGTTGACTTTTATTTTGACAATATACTAAAACAAACATTTGCTGCCATAACCCTAATCATCTGGGTCATCGACCACTACAGTGGAAAAGTTGAGTGACATTTCCACTCTGCCCGTTATGCCTAAACTACTTCTTGCAGACAAAGGTATCATATCAAGTAAGCCAAATACTGTCAACAAAAAATGTTGTTTAAACATTTTGCCAAGGATAAAGTCCACCCCGTTTCCAAAAAGCTTAAAAAGGAAGACGAACTGGTCCAGGGAATGTAGAACTGATCCTTAGGTACGTATGTATGTATGTTGCTGTGTATTTTGGCTAACATGGTTACAAGAACAAGATGTATTTGCTAACTGAATAATGATTGTAAACTTTATTTCTATATGGAGTGGCTGGTAGCATGACAAAAACTATATGTATATGTGTTATGAAACACTGTTTGCTTAATATATGTGCTTATGCTTAACGTTTGTGTCTTATAAGCATGAGCACGTATAATTTCTTACATTGTTTGCATTAAATCAGTGTTAAAATAAGGTTCCTCATGCATGCCGAGTAGTCTGAATAAATATTTGATCCCGAATTTATGTTTAATTCTTGCTATTGACAACGGCGTTTACAGTTGGCCAACAATAATTGAAATATTTATATCACACATGTTGGTTTAAGTATATTTTAAGTATAGAACAAAAAAATGTTTTGCCAGAATATTGAAGAAAACATGGAGCAAGATATGTGGTGTCCATTGTAGTAGTATTTAGAAATATGTTAGATTTAAACTGATTGTTTCTTTTTTGGATAGTAAGTATTTTGCAACACATAATTATTTCTACATCTCATTTATGATACATACATAAGTGCTAGTGGACGTGTTACATGTCAACTTCATGTGTTAAAATAAGTCTAAATTTAATTTGTTAGTTTTATCTTCATCTTATGTCGTTGTAGTTTTTGATATAGATACAACAATAGCTATATTTTCATCGGATATTAGGCTTCGCAGTAACGTGCGACCGCCTAATACCTTGTTACCTAACATGTGGCAGGTTTAGCAGGTCATTTTTTATTTATATTTTCTTTCACCTTTTCATCTTTTACTGAATTTTTTCTTTTGAAAATAAGCTTGTCAACCATATTCCGATCTAACCCATCTATTTCGCCACCTCTAAATTTTTGTATTGAAACAGAAAATATATCACACCTAATAACTTAATACCAGAACCATGACTTTATAAGTTTTTCTTATAGACTAGTCGGTTACCCGCACATAGCGGCGACAATAAATTTTTTGATAACTCAACTCTTTACGCAATTTCCTACTCATTTAGTAAATTCGTTTCACAACACTTTGAATGTATGTGTTCGTTTGGGTTTCCCGTAGCTTTCCCGCAACACCATATTAACATAATCATTCTCGCATGTAAAAGACAACACTCTCTCCGAAAGTATATAGTTTTAACGTATCAAGTTTATATTTAATTTAAGTTAAAGTTGTAAAAAATATAAATCAACATAAAATAAACTCACTAAAAATGTAAAAAAACAAAACAAATATAAAAATATATCAAAATGGATGTTGAATTAAAGAGTATAAATTTTTTAAAAATATGGTTAAATTAGATCATAATAAAATTAAATTGATAAAAAGATATTTCAATTTGAAAATAGAGGTGATTTTTTAATCAAAAGGTGACACATGTCACTTTATGATGTGGTTTCTTAAAATGAGATGGATGGTCAAGATTGCACCTCATTATCTTAATTTTTAATAGTACCCACATTATAAATGCTTTATATAGTAGTATAGATAAACACGAGAGTATATTGTAAAAATCATTTCTATAATTTGTCCAGTTTGCACTCACGATTTTTTACAACTTTGATAGTGTAAATGCCTGCAGCCCCATATAGGGAACTTTGAATAGCAATTGTCATTTTTAGCATGAGTTTGTTAGCAGTATTATAGGCCCAAGTGTTTGTTAACGTGGGCTTAACCTAGTTGTCTCTTGTATTATAAGTATACTCATTTTACGCATAAAACCACGTCGTAATCCTACGACCCATTTTCATTTTCGTAATCAGCTAATTATGGTAATGCATTCTCACCGGCCTGCATCGCTACTCCTGCCTACCTATTGTTTCTTTGTATATGTATATATCAATTTTTTTTTGTTTTCGTATCGTTCCATATTCTTCTAGAAGGGGGTTGTTGTGATTGATGCATCTGTTTCTCGGAGTTCACCGTCGACGATCTTAACAGGTTTGTGGTCTCTGCTATTTCCTTTCCTTACTTATCACTTGAGTGCGACGGTCCTCCGATCGGTGCTTTGTCTGGTCTTATTGGTTTACTTTGCATGCATTACTTTTGGCTGTCATGTATTAGCATAACATATATCTTTGTTGTTACATATGCCTCTTGATTATAGCGTTTGTACATATTTTGCTTAAGCCAAAGTCACCATTCACAGTAGCCTAAGTCAAAGTTGCCACTCATAGTATCCCTTTAATATATGCTTTTTATCTTTAGCCTAGGATCCTAATCATGAAAACCGTAAGCATAACATATATCTTTGTTGTTACATATGCCTCTTGATTATAGCGTTTGTACATGTTTGATCAAGGATGCCTTCTTTCAATTCTATAAAAAGAAATTCCAAGCTCAAGATTCACAGGTTATATTCTCTAACCTTCCTCATTCTCATTCCCTTAATTGCATGGATCGAGAAACTCTTGAAAGACAAGTTACCCTTAAGGAAATTAAAGAAACCGTTTGGGATTGTGGAAGTAGTAAAGCTCCGGGCCCGGATGGTTACTCTTTTGCGTTTGTGAAGAAGTATTGGGGCACTATTCAGAAGGATCTATATGATTTTGTTAACTTATTCTTTGCTTCTTGTGATTATGCCTAATGGTGTTATCTTCGTTTTTTCACCTTATCCCAAAGTTCAACAACCCCTACCTAATCACTGACTTTCGTCCTATTTCGCTTAGTGTATAAACACTATAAGATCATTTTGCCAAGATTTTAGCTAACCGTTCATCTAAAAATGATGACAAGATTGTTAGCAAGGAACAGTCGACGGTTCATTGCTGTCGTCTGACTCTTATCAAGCTGGCTTGGTAGTCTTTGTTATCAACTACCTATCGATTTTCACAGAGCACCCCGAATCGGTCCTTCCGAAGACTTGAAAAGAATTCGGGCTAAATTTTTTTTTGGGGTGTAAAAAAGACAAAAACAAATGGCTTGGTCAAAAGGCCAATTTTCTTAATTCTTTCGATAAAAGGAGGGTTTAAACATTGGCAGTCATAAAGCTTTCAACCTTGCTCTTCTCAAAACTGCGTTGGGAGGTTGCCTTCACCCCAAACGCCCTTTGGGTTCAGGTCATCAAAGCTTATCATGGTCAAGAAGGAGGTTTCGATACAAATGGTTGTAGCTTCAAGGGCATTTGGGCTAACATTGTTGGAACCTCCAATTTTCTCCACTCGAAAGGTATTATCTTATCTAACACTTTTCGTTTTAAAGCAGGTTGTGGCACTCGTATTCGATTTTGGAAAGATATTTGGGTAGGCGAGACTCCTCTTTTTACAAGTACAATCGACCTAATCATCTTGATCAAGACAAAGATCTGTCTTATCATTGACCGTATTAAATGGGCAATGGTCTTGGAATTAAGTCCTCCGGACCAATCTTTGGTGTTTAGAATCTTGCCTAGTTATTGACAATGTTAAATGAGATCGGTCAACTAAATATGATGTCAAATGAGAATACTTGTAACTGGTAGTCTTGGTCCTAATGGTACTTTAACAGGTTAATTGATGCACGATATAAGGATATAGACCAAAATATCCTGCCCTTTCTTGCTCATAGTCTACTAACTTGGAGATAAATCTATCCCCCGGAAGGCCAATGGTGTTATGTGGAGGCTTTCCTTGGACCGACACCCTCAAAGATTGAAGTCTCTCTTCGCGTGGCATGGATATTCGGCCAATCTCATCTCTTGTCCTTCTTGCGCAATTCCAATGTTTTGAATCTGCTCATCAAGTTTTCTTCGGAAAGCGACATTGCTACCGATATGTGGAAAGCTCGTTTTTAGATGTGTGATATCTCTTTTTCAAGCTTCTGTCTTGGAAATCTTTCAATGATTGATCATCTCTTGGCATCTTCTCAAGAGAAAAAACATAAGTTTCTATTGTTAATTAACAACATCGTTTTCTTTGGTGGCTTTGGAGATACCGAAATAGCGTCCCATTAACTCTCACCGTTGAGGAAAAGTGATCTAATCATAAAGTTCGTTTCTCCTTCACTTTCGTGGCTTCACAATAGAGACCATATGAAGTTATCTTGGAATGACTGGCTTATGTATCCTCTTTCGATCGCGCGTAATGGCAATGGTTATAGCTGCTTTTGGTTTTTTCCTGAAGCTGGCGTTCAAGTTCGCTGGGTTGGCGTACCTGTACGCCAAGGTTTTTTGTTTGGAATCTTTCGTCGGTTTGGGATGGTTTCTGTTTTCATCTTCTCTCTGGACTTGTTGGGGTTTCATCAAATTCCAGTCCCGAAGATGAAAACCGGTGCTTCGACCGACTCCGGATGGGGTTTTCTTTTGCCGAAGTGAAAACCGATCCGTCGTCCCTTTCGTCAAAAGTCTTTTTCATCCCTTTTATTCCTCGCCAGTTAAAGTCTCGGGATTTTACCATTTTTTAATGTAATGCAATTCTTTTGTGACATCTCATTGTACTATAAAGTTTCTAGCGTCTTGCTAGAGCCTTAAAATATGAAGATTTATACGGAATTACACTAGATATCTAAGTCATACGCAAGGACTAGAATCGTAAATATGTATAAGTTAAGCATATGACATGCTATATATACCCTCCTATACTTTCATAGGAGGGTGAGGAAAATCATTGTAACACAAAGTGTGTGTGTTTCTCTTCTTTCTCTCTAGAAACACACACATCTTACCTTTCTCTCTCTAAATCTAATAAATGGATAGTTTCTTTTTCTTTCCTCCCCGACCTCCGGATCGTTGTTTCTTGCTATGAATATTTATGCTTATCAAGTGGCATCAGAGACCAGGAGCGTTTTGTGTTTGGATGGATTCGTGGGATTTTTAGGCTCATTTTAAGCTATATTCATTCGATTTTTTTTGAAAACGTGGCAAAATTTTGATGATAAAAATGTAAAAGTTTGTGTTTTTATGTTAGATATAGCTTAAATATAATGAGTTTTGCAAAAAAAAAATTCGATAAAAACGTCAAAATTGAGGTTTTTAGAAGGTTTTTTTGTGTTTTTGTTCGTGGGTGTTCTTCATAGAAAAGTTGCCATTTGACAAAAAAGTTCCCATTTGGCAGGAAAGTCGCGGTTTGGCAAAGTTGCCATTTGGCAGGAAAGTCGCGGTTTGACCCTAAAATGTTGCAGTTTGGTACTTGCGGTTTGACTGAATCTTGCGGTTTGGCAGTGTAAAAGTTGCGGTTTGATACATTCCTACCTGCGGTTTGATAAGAAAAGTTGCCATTTGATCCAAAGATGACTAGTCAACATACGCAGTATGACACACCCATCTAGCCATTTGACTTAGTCAATACATGCATTTTGACCTCCCATTTAGAAAGTTTGACTTGTCAACTTATGCAATTTTACATGTCAAATTATGCAGTCTGACTTGTCAACTTATGCAGTTTGACTTAGTCATGCAGTTTAACTTAGTCAACTTATGCAGTTTGACCTCTCCATTTGGCAGTTTGACTCAGTCAACTTATGTAGTTTGACTTGTCAACTTATGCAGTTTGACCAGTCAACATATGTGGTTTGATCAATTAACCTTCGAAGTCAAATTCATGTACACCGCAAGCCCTTATTCCACGATTCCACTTTCATGACAACGTTATCTAGACAATTGTTCATCCGTTAACGACAATTCATTACAACATTTGTCTAAGATTAACAACACCAAAGCAAACACAACACTTAATGCTAAAACGATCCTAGATTAAAGATTCACTTAAACGTCAAAACGGCTATGGATTTAATGTCAAGTGATCACGGAGTTGATTTGGTATCCCTTATTTGAGATTGAAGTGGGTTTCACGAAGACGTCTACTTATTTCATCATCGAGACTTCCTTCTACTTTCTACCTCTTTTCTTTAAACCTATCTATCGATTGATGACTTGCTTGAACATATACAACTATGATTGAGACTTGGATTATCTAGTTTCCAGTAGTCGGGGTGGTTGGTTGAAGACCTGGTTAACTATCACTTAAAGGAGTTACGTTGTAGTACTTAGTGTCACACGCAGATGCCGATGTGAATAATTTCAAGAGGTGTTGTACTTTTTATACTTTTGATGTTGGGTATAAGGTACTTAGAGGTTTTTCTTCTGCATCGTTCTTCAATCAACAACAGTGCAAGCTTAAGTAACAAATTTGAGGGATTTTACTTCATTTTCAAGTTTGGCATATCGGGTTTACTTCACTATGTGGTCACAACAATAGCCGATAGAATACGAGGTTGGTTAGTTAGCCAGATAGCTTAAATGTTGAGATGTAATTAGCAATTCTCACGGGATATTTGAAGCTATAAAATGTCAACGGTACTTTACAGTCTAAGCATAATCTTTCAAAGTTCTTCAATGTCTTTCATAACTTTTCAAGATTGTTGCTTATGACAAGAACTTCTCGAGTATATGGTTGTACACATCAATGATGCTTCCGAGAGTTCGAAACCATCATGGGGAAAACGTGTACTTTGATGTAATCAAGTCAACTTCCAGGGGAAAGTAGTTCCTACTACTTTACTTAGTATGGCTTGTGAAGTATTCTACATACGTGAGAAAATTTGTTGATGATTTCTCGCATGTTCCCCCCGAACGGATATTCACCAAGACCAAATGTCATGATACAGTATAGATGCAGCATTAGTTGGTGTAGTTGGCTGATTATTTTACAAAATTCTGCTGTGCACTTTAAATGTCAATGTTAGAAGATCGTTTAAGCTACATTAAAGTTTTAGAATCTGCTCAAGATATGAATGTTGGTTTGGGGGGAAGCTGATTCAGAAACTTCGCCAAAAAGAAGTCTATGAAGAAAGATTTTCAAGACATGCTGCATGAATTGGGAGGAAGTTAATTCAACTCATGCATACTACAATGGTTCTAGAACAAGTAAAGACACAAAAGATCCAAGCTGAAGTACAAGTATCAAGACCAGAAGACAAAGACGTCATCTTCAGTTTTGAAAGCGCTTTGGAAGACTTTATTTTGTTGTATTTTGTACTTGTTAGGAACGTTGTAAATAATTTCGTATGTCTACATATTAGAAGAAGATTGTTAGCCTTAAAATATGAAGATTTATACCAAATTACACTAGATATCTAAGTAAGTCATACGTAAGGACTAGAATTGTAAATATGTATAAGTTAAGCGTATGACATGCTATATATACCCTTCTATACTTTCATAGGAGGGTGAGGAAAATCATTGTAACACAAAGTGTGTGTGTCTCTCCTCTTTCTCTCTAGAAACACACACATCTTACCTTTCTCTCTCTAAATCTAATAAATGACTAGTTTCTTTTTCTTTCCTCCTCGACCTTCGGATCGTTGTTCTTGCCATGAATCTTTATCGTTAGCAAAAATTAAAAGCAAGTCTGTTAAAATAAGTTTACCATACGATTCTGAGTTAGATTGTCAACCAACTAACCTTTCTAAGAATTTTTTCCCCTTAATTGATGCGTTTGGTGAAACTACCATCATCAATGTTGACGACCACAATTCGAAATCACTATTGCTACATATCATTTTCACGGGAATTCATTGTCGATAGGGGATTCCCTTATTCGCGAGCCTGCACATAGTCGTATTGGTATTCATTTGGAGCCGCGTGCACTCAGTCAAGATTCAAGGATAAATTCAAGGGCATCAAAGTGGGCTGCATGAGAACTCTACTGTATCACTTACGGATTTTGCATATGCCAAATGTTCATCTCAATGTGCACTGAGTATGTACACTCTGCAACTGCATTATGTGTAAACATTTATTTGGGACAATTCCATCCAATTAGGAGAACGTTATTTTATTTTTCGGAGTAATTAAATATAATTCTTTTTTTGATGTTGGTTTATGAACTCACAATTTTTACGGAAGAGATTTTTGGATTTCGTTTGCAATTTGAGTACCGTGTATGAAGACCGGAGAAACCCTACGTTACGTTATCGACGTTTATTATGTTCAAATTTCCGTTAGAAATATTTTTATTGCATTCGTTTTTCTTTTTCGTGTCTAATGGTATTTTGACATTTTGCGGGAAAAAGGCTAGAAACGGTTACCTTTTTAATATTGAAACTTTGAAATAACCTGCATTATTAAGGTGGGACAAGTTTTTATAACTCCTCCCACTAAATATAACATGCCCCCTTTGGTGTTAAACCTCACAAGTGTTCTCAACAACTTGGCACTCATTTTCTTACACATATAACATTACTGGTTGACCCAAGATTTTCTCATACATACTATTTATCACATTTTAGTGAGTGAAACAATCACAAACTCCCTCCTCCTCAAAATTTCTCGTGGCTTTTCACCACTATAACACCAAATCCCCACAAGCTTTGAAGATTAAAATATTAAAAAAAAAAAAAAAAGCACACAAAAAAGATGATTTCCTAGTTCATTTTCTTGTATTTTTGGAGGTGATTTTAAAAAGTTTTCAAGAAGTGTTTTCAAGGAAGATTTTATGCACTTTTGGGGCTGGAAATATAAGAGTTTTTATGGAGCTATGGAGTTATAAAAAGGGTGTCAAAAACATTTGGGTAAAGATCCAAGACTTGGTGTGAAGGAGTCATTTTGTTTTGGGTGATAATCATCATTTACATCATTTTGTGGTTATATAATCTTTATATATATTTTATCGGAACTTGCACTTTTCCATTTCCCACAAAGTATATGTTTAAATTAATTTTTCTTGAATGTATATGTAAAGTTATGGAATGATCAAATAATAAAAACAAAGCATGCATGCGTAGATCTAGTTACTTCGTGGTAAATGATATGTCATCAAACTAGTAGCATCATAGAAAAACACTTAAAAATTTGGAGGGCTATAGTAAATACAGAAAAAATACGGAGTATTAGGTTGGTCAAATGGGTGATATTGCTTGTAAAAGGTAAAGCAATGCTTTGTGATGATGTACTAATTGGCCATGCAATGGAAAGTTAAAAAGATGAGTGAGTGAGTTATGCCTTTTACTAAAAGAGGTCTAATCTGACCTTGTTGGACAGAACGTATAAAAAGCATGATTGCTCACTCTGAGTTAAGTTAAAACCTAATAACTCTATGAGATTGTAGATAAAACTCCTGATAGATATTGAACCAATTGGATGATCAACCAATTCATTATAGTTTGAAAATGGCATCAAAAATAGTAAAAGTGAGTTTTCAGCCAAAAATGATAATTTGACTTTTGTATAAAGAAATGACTTTAAGTATATTCCATCAAAACATTAAGTATAAAAATAACTTATAATCTATAATGTACACTTAAATATGAAACTGAATATAATTGTATAGTTATTATTATGGTTAAGAGATACAAATATTTTTGTAAACAAAAGATATATAAAAACTTTTTACGTCTATATCCATACTAAAAATTGTAAAGCGTTTTTGCGACGAAAACCCGAGGTGGTAGGACCCACTTTTGGGAATTTTTGTATGATGAACCTACTGATAATAAACTTAATCCGACATCGAAAACCCGAAAAATTTATATAAGATATACACATAAACTTAAAATAAGCCATAAGACTTAAATGGGCCACTAGGCCCAAATACACTAATTATATTTATAAGTCCTATTGGGCTTAGCATTGGGCCCAACCCACATGGGCCTAATGTTTGGACTAAGGCCTGGTCTGGGGGGGGGGGGGGGGGGGGGGGGGGGGGGGGGGGGGGGGGGGGGGGGACCATTAAAATGGGATCAAATTACTTAAGGGGCTTATAATTGGCTATTGGGCTTTTGGACCAATTGGGTTAAAACTAGTAAAATTTAGCAATTAAATAAAACTAGTAAAAATGACATACTTTTTACTTAGAAAACTTAAGTGTGATTTAACTTACCCAATTATAACTTGATCATCATACCTACATATACATACTTGTCTATTTTGGAGTCATTATTAATTTTTACCGACATAAAAACCTAAAACCCATACATTTTGTATAGGTTCCGGGTGATTGTGTGCCGACGTCCAAGTTCGTTTATCGCCGATCTATTTTCTTCCGATACTATCAAGTGAGTTCATAGCCTCGCATTTTTACACTTTAATTGTTTTAGAAACCCGCGAGGGAGATAACATGCTTGTTTTAAAATAGAACACAAGGGACCCGAATGTATGCTAGTAGTCTTGATTATTATAAGTTAGCTTAACTCGCTAAATAAAAAGTCCCGCGGAAATCATGAATTGTTAATTGCCGGGAATAAGGCATACGCTTATACATGAAATAGTACTATTGGCGATACCACCTCCGATCCGGGACGACTAGTATCGTCTTGTCTGTTGGGAAACATAAAAACACAAACGGATGGCATTTGTTATAGAGATAAGATACACTCATAGCCGCAGGGTGTATAAGTGGGCATTATATTGAATATATGGTAAGGTTTGATGTCATGAGGCTTATAATAATCCCCCTATAACGTTGTCTGATCCACATCGTTATATCCTGATAATTTTGAAAAATGATACTTGTGTTCGGATTTTTTTTTATTGTTTATATATATAAACTCCTCAACATTATTGTTGACTTTTTAGCATGTTTTATCTCAGGTCCTTGAAGGTAATTTCCGGTGATGGCGATTGAAGGCCCGTAAATAATATTCATTCGAAAATTTTTTGTAAAACGTTGTATGATGTTGTTAAACTTCTTGGTACAGTGATGGTAAAACTTTTTATTATTCGAGTCTGAATGAATTTTCTTAAAACGTCTCTTTTTGAGTCGTTTTCTGTGATTTGAGTTATTGTGCATACTGACGGAAACCATTTGAAAAAAAAAAACCCTTCCGCTGACATGACGCTAAATTGAGGGTGTTACAGTTTGGTATCAAGAGCTTAAGTTATAGAGAACACAAGATTTTCAAAAAGAAAAGAAAGAAAAATGAACAAAAGAATTTTTGAAATCTTTTGACTATAACGGTGCAAGAAGAATCTCCGAATTACCAACAAGACCAGATTGAGAAGTTTTATTTTGATATATATATATATGAATTTATATATATGTGTAAATTTATTAAATATTTTTAATTATGTAATTATTTAATACTAATACGAGATATTTATACGACGCAGATTGTCACGAAGAACCCTAACCCTTCTAACAAACCAAACTAAACTATTTCTGTAGGAAACCCAGTTATTCTAGATCCGAACCAAGTTGTGGATGTCCATGATCCCAACGAAATGGTTGATATTCCTATCGACATTAATTTAGTTGAAATGGAGGTGTTAATAATGAGGATATTGAATATGAAGATGTCGAGATTGAGATTGATGACGATGCCGAGTTGATATTTCCTTATGAGGTGAAGTTTGACAAAACCCCGCCACCTGGAAATGTGTCATCTGATTTTGTGTCATCTGATTCGGTGTCATCCGATTCTGAGTCAGAGACGTAAAGGTCAATGTTGCACCTGAGGCTACTATTGGGACCCTTACCCAAGAGCCTTATGCCACTCATACCTTTCCGAGAATCTATTCGCGTATGGGTGAGTTATTTCTGCTCGTGTACTCGAGTGTGAGTGGAGTGTGTAGTAGTGTGTTATATAGGTGTGTATCGTAGGCTTGGAGACATGATTTAGAGAGTCACGTCGGTCGAGTAGAGAATTGGAGGTTAAGTGGTTTTCATGCCGAGCTAAGATTGCTCTTTTAAAGTCAAATAATAAGGTTGAAGGTATTAGAGAATGGGGAGAATGCCACATTGAGAAGAAGTTGGTTGAGGTTGAGATGAAGTTGGGTTGACTCGTATGGAACGCGAGATTGTTGAGAGGAAGTTTTCTGAGTCCTATGGTTGGAACAAGAGGTGTTCTCATGGAGATGGTTCGTTATTGACGGCTGTTTCTAAGCCCGCCGGATCTGATGATGTGGATTATCGAGCGTCAAGACAAGAATCAAGAAATCTTCTTCTGATTGGGACCGACGGATCTTCCGAGCACATGGAACGGCCTAGGACTCTTTGTAGATTAGTTTCATTGTTGGTATCTTTTGAAATCACTGAACTAAATGATAGACATCAGTTAGTAGAACAACCCCCAGACCTTGGAAGTGTATAACACCACGTGGTTGACATGTAATGTGTAACGATACAACTCGTGACTCGTTTTGTATTAATGAAAAGACGATCGTTGATTACTAAATTCTACATGTATCGTTGTTATCTATCTTTCCTTGTTCTTCTAACTATTCGTATTATTGATGCAACCATCGAATGAATACTCATTTCAATTTTGAGTTGCGTTGTAAATTCTTCTCTTGTATTCTGATCGCATCATGCCCTGGATTCATGATGATTTTGACTGAAATATGTCTTTATCATATTGTAATCAATTTCACCCAATTCATTTTTGTGGAACCACTCTTCACCACTCTCAGGCAAAATTCACTCATTGTTTTTATAGTATACAATATCACCTGGAAAAAAAATTTTGAATTTCTATCATTCTATGAGTTATTAAATTAAAATTTTATAAATAATTGCTATCAAAATAAAGTTGTTTATTAAACATCTTGTAAATTAAATTGCTTTCATACTATGAACGGTTTTGTAAATTCATTCTGTAATTCTTGCTATAATTAAGATGATTATACATTTATAATATGATGACACTATTTTGAGAAAATGAGTATGGCAATGTTTTTCCCTATATTATTAATAGTCGTGCATCGTACGTATAATTTGGAGAGGACTTATGCAAGTTATGATTAGTAGTCTACTGTAAAATGTTGATAAACACCAATGGTTTTAATTGTAATGGAAAGATTGAATTTTTGTGGGGTTTGTAAGTAGACAAGTTTAGGGGATGTTTAACGGACCTACTATATGTGCCCGTTATCTTTCCGAATTCGAGTTCCCATCTGTGGAATGCAGTCTTACTTGACTACTATTATCCACTTCTTATTCCTTTCTTTCATAGACCGGAAATCTTTTTGAGCGCCTTATCTAATTATCGACAATTAATCCCCGGCTAGAGTATTTGACGTTCTATGTTTTCTTTTCAATTAAGTTCCCTTTTAAGTCACGTGGTAACGAAAACGAGGTGCCTTCGGATTCCAAATAAGAATCATGAAACTACATGGGGATATATCCCAAATCGTTTAACGTTTTTCGTCTTTCTAGATTTCAAAATTCGCCCGTGTAATTCACGCGTTGATCAGTCGCTCTTATAATTGCTAGCCATGTCTTAGATTCCCTTGATTTTGGGAAGGGTTATGGTTATTCTAGTATGAGGTCAACGGCCAAATGGAGTAGTAATAAGTCCAATAGGTGTGAAAGGGTGCTTATAACTTAGTCTTTTAAGCCGTCTTTTCCATCAATTTAATTGATAATAGTATAGGAAATTTTGATATTATATTTGGGTGGATTGATTGTACAACATGATTTTGCCGTTCTTCTTGTGGGTGAGAAAAAGGTTAGGATTCCCCTAGAAAGTAAGATGTAGATTATCGAAGGTGATATAAATATTTCCCGATGGAAATTGTTTCTTTCATATAGGCTCAGAAGTATACTGAGAATGATTGTGAATAGCCATAATATCCAAGTAATAAGTAGGAACGCAAGTTGAATTAATTAGAAGTTTTCCTGTTATCTGAGACTTTCCGCGATATTTCTTGACGATTTACCTTGGACTTCCGCCTCTAGGTAGTAAATTCCGTATTGTTCTATTCACGGTGCTGCACCTGTGGCGCGTGCGCCATATCATTAGCACCATCCGAATCAAAGGAGTTATCCGTGCAACTCCGAGAGTTGTCGGGAAGGGAAGGAAGGAAGTGGAGTGAAGAAAGGGAGGGGGAGGAAGGAAAGGGGGGAGGAGGAAGGAAGGAAGATGGAGGAAGGGGGGGAGGGGGGGAGAAGGGGGAATAGGAGGAGGGAGGTAGGAGGAAGGGGGGAGGGGGACGGAAGGAGTGGCGGGGAAGGAGAGGGAAGGGGGAAGGGAGTGAGAGGAAGGAGGGAAGGGAAGGAAGGGTAGGGAAGGGGGGGGGAGGGGGGAAGGCGGAAGGAAAGTGAAGGAAGGGAATGGAGGGAAGGGAGGGAAGGGGATGGGAGGAAGGGAAGGAAGGAAGGGAAGGGAGGAGGAGGGAGGGAAGGGAAGGAAGAGGAAGAGGGGAGGAGGGGAAGGGGGAAGGAGGAATGGGAGGGGGAAGGAAGGGAAGGGGAAGGGGGAAGGAAGGGAGGAAGGAAGGAATAAGGGAAGGAAGGAAGGGGAAGGAAGGGAGGAAGGGAGGAGGGGAAGGGGGGAGGAGGGAGGGGAGGAGGAGGAGGGAGGGGAGGGGGGCAAAGGAGTGGGGGAAGGAGGAGGAGGAAGGAAGGGGTGGAGGGGGAAGGGGAGGAAGGAAGGAGGAAGGGGACGCTGGGGAAGGGAAGGAGGAAAGGGAAGGGTAAGGGGGGAACGGGGGGAAGCTTGGGAAGGGGAGGGAAGGAAGGGAGGGGAGGGAAGGAAGGGGAGAGGGGGAAAAGGAAGGACGGAAAGGGACGGAGGAGGAGGGAGGAAAGTGGAAGGGGTGGAAGGGAAGGAGGGGGGGGAGGGGGGAAGGGAGGAAGGAAGGGGGGAAGGGAAGGAGGGGAAGGAAAGCTTTTGGAGGAGGGGTGTGTAGGAAGGGGAGAGAGCAGGAGGAGGAAGAGGAAGAGGAGGAAGGAAGGGGGAGGAGGGACAGGAGGGGAGGAGGGAGGAGGAAGGGAGGAGGGGAAGGAAGGAAGGAAGGAAGGGAAGGAAGGAAAGGGACAGGGTGGGAAGGAAAAAGGAGGAAAGGGAGGGGAGGAACGGAAGGGAAGGAGGGGGGGAGGAGGGTGAGGAGGAAGGAAGGGAGGGGAGGAAGGGAAGGAATAGGGAGGGGGAAGGAAGGGGAAGGCGGGGAAGGGTGGGAAGGGGAGGAAGGAAAGGAGGAGGAGGGGAGGGTGGGAAGGAAGGGGAGGGGAAGGAAGGAAGGGAAGGGGAAGGAAGGAGGGAGGGAAGGGAGGAAGGAAGAGGGAAGGGGGAGGGGGAGGGAGGGGGGGGACGGGGAAGGGAAGGGGAACGGGAGGGACGGGGGAAGGGGAAGGAAGGAGAGAAGAAGGAGGGGGAAGGGAGGGGAGGGGAAGGAGGACGGAAGGAGGGAAAAGGGAGGAAGGGGGGGAGGAGGGAAGGAGGGGGGAAGGAGGTGGAGGGAGGAGGAGGGAGGAAGGAAGGGGGGGGGAGGAAGGGGGGAAGGAGGAAGGGAAGGAGTGGAATGAAGGAAGGGAGGAGGAAGGAGGAAGGAAGGGGGGGGAAGGAGGCGAGGGATGAAGGAAAAAGGTAGGAAAGGGGGAAGGAAGGAAGGGGGGGAGGGCAGGAAGGAGGGGAGGGGGAGGGAGGGGAGGTGGAAGGGGAAGGGGAAAGGGAAAGGAGGAAGGGGAGGGGGGGAAGGGGAGGGGAGGGGGGAGGGGAAACGGGAGGAAGGATGGGAGAAGGGGGATGGAAGGAGGAATGGAGGAGGGGAAAGGAAGGGGAGGGGGAGGACGGAAAGGGGAGGAGGGAAGGAAGGTGGGGGAAGGGGAGGAGGGGAGGGAGGGAAAGGGAGGGGGAAATGGAAGGAGGAAGGGGGGGAGGGGGAAGGAGGGAGGAAGGGAAGGAGGGGAGGAGGGGAGAGGAGGAGGGAAGGGGAGGGATGAGGGGAAGGAATGGAGGGGAAGGGGGAAGGAAGGGAGGGAAGGGGAAGGGGGGAAGGAGGAAGGAAGGAAGGAGGGGGGGGAAGGAAGGAGGGGAGGAAGGTAGGAGGAAGAAGTGAAGGAAGGAAGGAAAGGAAGGGGGGGGGGAAAGGGGAAGGAAGGGGGAAGGGCGAAGGGGAAAGGAGGGGAAGGAGGAAAGGGAAGGAGAGGGAAGGGGAGGAAGGAAGGCAAGGACGGGAGGGAAAGGAAAGGGGGCAGGAGGGGAAGGGGGGAGGGAAGGGAATGGGAGGAGGGGAAAGGAAGGAAGGGGAAGGAGGGAGGAGGAAAGGTGAAGGAGGAAGGGGGAAGGAAGGGAGGAGGAGGAAGGGGAGGAAGGAGGAGGGGGAGGGGGAGAGGAAGGGGGAGGGGGAATGGAAGAAGGGGAAAGCTTTGGGGACGGAGGAAGGGAGGAGGCGAGGAAGGGAGGGAGGAAGGAGGAAGAAAGGGATGGGGAAGCAGGGGGGGGGAAGGAAGGGGCGGGAGGAAGGGGGGGGAAGGAGGGGGGGAAATGGGAGGGAAGGGAAAGGGAGGGAGGGGGAAGAGAAGGGAAGAACGGAGAGGAGTGGGAGGGGGAGGAGGGGGGAGGGGAGGAAGGAATGGGGAAGGGGGAATGGGAGGGAAGGATGGAGGGGGAAGGGGAATGGAAGGAAGGGAGGAAGGAAGGGGAGGGCGGGAGGAAGGGGGACAAGGGGGGGAAGGGAGGGGAGGAGGGAAGGGGAGGAGGGGGGGAGGAGGAAGGAGGAGGAAGGGAGGGGAGGAAGGGGGAAAGCGGAGAGGGAAGGGGAGGAAGGGAATGGAAGGAAAGGAGTGGAGGAAAGCGGGGAAGTGGGGAGGGGGGAAGAGGAAAGGAAGGGGGGAAAGAGGAATGAAGGAAGGGAGGAAGGGAACGGGACAGGGAGGAATGGGAAGGAAGGGAAGGAGGAGGGGGAATGGGGGAAGGGAAGGAAGGAAAGTGGGGAATGGATGGGAGGGGAAGGGAAGTGGGAGGAAGGGAGGGAGGGTGAAGGAAGGAGGAGGGAGGAAGGGAAGTAAAAAAGGAAGGAAGGAGGAGGAGGGAAGAGGCGGGAAAGGAAAGGGGAGGGAATGGGAAGGAAGGAGGGGGAAGGAAGGAGGGGGACGGGGGCACGGGGGGGAGGAGGAAGTGAAAGTGGGAAGGAGGAAAAGGGAAGGAAGGGAAGGAGGGGGAGGAGGAGGAACGGAGGGAAGTAATGGGGAGGAAGGAAGGGGGAGGAGGAAGAAAGGAAGGAAGGGAGGAAGGAGGGAAGGGGAAGGAAGAAGGGAAGGGAAAGGGGAAGGAAGGAAGGAGGGGGGGGGAAGGAAAGGAAGGGGAAAGGGAAGGAAGAGGGGAGGGAAGGGGGAAGGAAGGGGATGGAAGGAAGTAGGAAGGGGGGAAGGAAGGAGGAGGGGGGAAGGAAGGAATATGGGGAACGGGAATGGGGCGGGGAAGGAAGAGGGAGGAGGAGGGGAAGGGAAGGGAAGGAGGGAGGGGGGGGACGGAAGAAGGGGGGGGGAGGGGAGGAGGAAGTTGGGAGAGAGGAGGAAGGGGGGCGGAAGGAGGAGGTGGAAGGGGAAGGGGGAAAGGGGAGGGGATGGAAGGATGAGGGGAAGGAAGGGAAGGCAGGGGAAAGGAGGAGGAGGAGGCAGGAAGGGAGGGGCGGGAAGGAGGGAGGGAGGAGGAGGAAGGAGAAGAGGGACGGGGAGGAAGGGAGGCGGGGAGGCGGGGGAAGGAGGTGGGGAAGGGGAAGGAGGAGGGGGGGGAGGAAGGATGGGAGGGGGGAAGCGGGGGAAATGGGGAGGAGGGAGGGAGGAAGGAGGGAGGGGGAGAAGGAGGAAGGGTGAAGGGAAGAGGGGGAAGGGGGGGAGGAGGGGAGGGGACGGGAAAAGGAAGGGGCGGGGGGGGAAGGAAGGGAGGAAGGAGGAAGGCAGGAAGGGGGAAGGAAGGGGAGGGGAAGGTAGAATGGAGGAAGGAAGGGGAATGGGGAAGGAAGGAAGGGGGGAATGAAGGAAAAGGAAGTGAAGGGGAGGGAAGGGGGGGGGGAAGGGAGGAGGAAGCGAGGAGGAAGGACGAGCGGGTGAGAGGAAAGGAGGAGGGGGGGGAAGGCGGGAAGGGGGAAGGAAGGAGGAAATGGGGGAGGAGAGGAAGGATAGGAGGAAAGGGCAAGGAGGAAGGGAAGGGAAAGGAGGAGGAAAGCTTTGGAAGGAGGAAGGAAGGGGGAGGGATGGGAAGGAGGAATGGAAGGAAGAAGAGTGGGGGAGGAGGAGGGAGGCAGGGGGAATGGAAGGGGGAATGGGGAAGGAAGGGAGGGAGGGGGGAGGAGGAGGAGGAAGGGGAAGGAAGGGGAGGAGGAGGGGGGGGAGGAAGGAGAGGGGGGGGGAGGGAGGGAGGAAGGGGGGGAGGAAAAGGAAGGAAGAGGGGAGGACAGGGGAAGGGGGAGGAAGGGGAGGGGAAGGGGAAGGAAGGTGGGGAGGGAAGGAAGCTGGGAAGGAAGGAAGGAGGGAAAGGGAAAGGAAGGAAGGAAAGGGGGGGGAGGGAAGGAAAGCTGGGAGAGGGAGGGGAAGGGGGGGGAGGGGGGAGGGAGGGGGAGGAAGGAGGAAGGAAAGGGGAGGAAGGGAAGGAGGCACGGGAAGGGGAATGGGGAAGGGGAAGGAGGGAGGGGAGGGAAGGGGGAAGGAGGAGGAGGGAGGGAAAGGATGGAGGAAGGGAATAGGAGGAGGAAGGGGAGGAAGGAGGAATGGGAGGGGAAGGGAAGGGGGGGAGGGGGGGGGAAAATGGGGGGAATGGGGAGAGGAGGAGGGGAAGGAAGGGAGGAGGAAGGGGGGGAGGATGGAGGGAAGGGAGGGGAGGAGAAGGGAAGGGAAGGGGGGTGGAAGGGGGGAGGAAAGGGGGAAAGGAAGGAAGGGGGGGGGGGAAGAGGAAGGGGGAGGTAAGGGGAGGAAGGAGGGGAGGGTGAAGGGGGAACTGGGGGAGGGAGGAAGGGAGGAGGGGGAGGAAGGGAGGGGGAGGAGGGAGGAGGGGAAGGGAAGGAAGGGGAGGGAAGGAGAAGCGCGGGAAGGAAGGGGAGGAATAGAGGAGGGAGGGAAGGGGCGGAAAAGCTGGGAGGAAGGGGAAGGGGGGGTGGAAGGGGAGGAGGGGAAGGAAGGAAGGCGAGGGGGAAGTGGAAAGGGAAAGGGAGGAAGGGTAGAGGGGGGGAACGGGACAGGGAGGGGGAAGGGAAGGAAGGGAGGGGAAGGAGGGGTGGGGGAAGGGAGGTGAGTGGGGGAGGGGGAGGAGGAGGGAGGAAGGGGAGGGGATGGAGGGGAAAGGGGTAGGGATGGAGGGGGGAAGGGAGGGAAGGGGGAGGGTGAGGGGAGGAGGATAGGAAGGGAAGGAAAGGGGATGGGGGGTAAGGAAGGAGGGGAGGATAAGAAGGAAGGGAAGGAAGGATGGGGGGAAGGGAGAGGAAGGGGAGGAGAGGAAGGGAAGGGAGGAGGGGAAGGGAAGGAGGAAGGAGGGGAGGGGGGAGGAGGGGGCGGAAGGAGAGGAGGAGGAGGAGGGACGGATCGGAAGGGGAGGGGGATAAGGGAAGGAGGGGGTGAGAGGAAGGGAGGGAAGCGAGAAGGAAGGGGAGAAGATGGGAATGGAGGGAGGGGAGGAAAGCCGGGGAAGGAAGGAACGGGGAGGGGGAGGTAGGGGATACGGGGAAGGAAGGAAGGGGAAGGAGGAGAAGGGAAGGAGGGGGAAGGAAGGAAGGAGGGAAGGAAGGGGAAGGAGGAAGGGATACGGGAAGGAGGAAAGCGGGGGGAAGGGAAGGGGAAGGGGGGGGGAGGAAGAGGGTAGGAGGGGAGAGGGGGGAGGGGAAGGGGGGAAGGGGAGGAGGACGGGAAGGGGAGGGAAGGAAGGGGGGGGGAAGGGAAGGGGGGAAGGGAAGGGAGGGAGGGGAGGGAAGGAGGGGGAAGGGGAAGGGGGAGGAGTGGAGGAAGGGAGGGGGAGCGAAAGCTTGGAAGGGGAAGGGGAAGGGGGGGAGGAAGGGGGAAGGAGGAGGAAGGGGGAGGGGGAGGAGGGAAGGGAAGGAGGGTGGGAGGAGGAGGAGGGAAGGAAGGATAAGAGGAGGAAGGGGGGAAGGAAGGAAGGAAGGAAGGAAGGGGGGGAAGGGAAGGGAGGAGGAGGGGGGAAGGGAGGAGGGGGGAAGGATGGACGGGAAGGAAGGAAGGGGTGGAAAGGAAAGTGGGGAAGAAGGGGGAAGGGAGGAAGGAGTGAGGAGGAAGGTGAGGAAGGAGGGGAAGAGGGGAATGGAGGGTGGAAGGGAGGAAGAAGGAAGGATGGAATATGGGAGGGAGGGGAAGGGGAGGAAGGAGGGGGAAATAGAGGAGGGGAGAGTGGAAGGAATGGAGGTGGAAGGGGGGAAGGAAGGAAGGAAAGGGAGGAAGGGGGAAGGGAAGGAAGTGGGGAAGGGAGGCGGGGGAAGAAGGGAGGAGGGGGAAGGGGAAGGAAGGAGTGGGGAGGGATGGATAGGAGGGAAGGGGGGAAGGGGAAGGGAGGAGGCAGGAGGAAGGAAGGGAGGAAGGGGGGGAAAAAAGGGGAGGTAAGGAGGGAGGAGGGGGGAAGGAGGAGGGGGGAGAGGGGACGGAGGGGGAGGAATGGGAGGGAAGGAGGGAAAGGAAGGAAGGAGCGGGAAGGGGGTAGGAGGGGGAGGAAAGGGAGGGGAAAGCTTTGGGTTGGGAAGGGGAGTGGAGGGGAGAGGAGGGGGGAAGGGGGGAGGGGAGGGAGGAAAGGGCGGGGGGGATGGAAGGGGGGAAAGGGGGAAGGGGTGGGGAAGGGAAGGGAACGGGGGGAGGGAGGAATGGGGGGGAAGGAGGACGGGGTGGAGTAGGAGGAGGAGGGAAAGCTTTTATTCGACCGAGCTCGTCACCACGAAGAGCTCCGGTATTGTTTGTTTTTTTATTTGTTGAAGAAGAATGATGGATCGTTCCAAATGTGCATCGATTACCGTGAACTGAATAAGTTGACGATCAAGAATCGATATCCTTTACCCAGGGATTGACAATTTGTTCGATCAGTTACAAGGTTCTAGCGTATATTCAAAAATTTGATCTCTAGGTCTGGTTTCATCAACTTTGCACCGCAAAGAGATTTCTAATTACTTGCGATCGAACTCGTATGGACATTATGAGTTTCAAGTAATGCCGTTTGGATTGACCAACGCACCTGCTGCATTCATGAATTTGATGAATCGCGTGTGCAAGCCGTATCTTGATAAATTCGTGATTGTGATCATTGAGGACACTCTGATTATTTCCAAAAAAATAAAAAATTAATCAGACTTAGTAAACATCTGTAGGACATTACTTGAATAGCTGTGAAGCAAAATCTTGTACGCTAAATATGTGAAACTATGATTTTAAGGCTTAATCTTGTAAATTTTTGTGTCTGTGATTTGATAGTAGTGGAATCATATTGACCCTACACAAAGATCGAAGCCATTAGAAATTAGGTTGTACTTACTACACCAATGGAAGTGCGAAAGTTTTGGGGTTTGGCATATTATTATCGAAGGCTTATTAAGGAATTTTTCTCTAGTATTCAAACATTTAACTAAACTTACTTAAAAGAAGAAGATTGTGTTATGCCTTAGGTACCTAAAACGAATTGAGGAAAATCATATGACCCTTGACTTGGATTTGGAGCGGTGTTTAGTTTTTTGAGCTCTTCGATATGGGCGACCTTTTTTGTATGGAGCTCTTAGTGTACGATTATTCACAATAACAAAGCCTTACAATATTATTTTGGAACAGAAAGAGCTAAACATGAGGCCGTGTAAATGGTTTGAGCTTCTGAGTGATTATGGTTGTGTTATTTGTCCCCTCGGAAAGAAGGCGAAGTTTTGCGATTAAGTTAAGCGGACGGATAAAGGAGTCGTTTGGAGTTGGGTGCCCTTGGTTATGACGGTACACGACAATTTACCTGAACCAGTCCGAACTGCACAAGTCGAAGCGTGCAAGAAGGAGAATATTAGAGCCGAAATATTTCTGGGCGAAGGAAAGCCATTTGAAGTTAGATCCGATGGTACTAGGAAGTCTTAAGGAGGAGTAACAGGGTACAATTATTTGAGAATTGAGAGACCTAATCCATGTTGGAATCTCAACAATCAAAATATTCCATTCTATATAGATTAGATAAAGGTACGATGATTTGAGGAAAGTTTATTGTGGCTGGATATGATAGGTGGCATTACGACTTCTATCAGTAAGTGCTTGACTTGATACTAAATTTAAAGCGAAACATCAAAAGCCGTCAGGATATTGCGACAACCGGAAAATCCCTGTTTGATGGTAGTGGAGAGAATAATGATGGATTTCATTCTGCTTCAAAGAACCTCATCGGATATGACTGACTTGAGTCATTGTGGACCGAATGACTAATTGCTCACATTTTTCTGGTTGAAATGTGAGTTTTCATGGAAGCTGACTCGATTGTATTTAAAGAGATTGTGTGTAGTCAAGGAGTGCCTGTGTCAATTATTTCTGATCGAGACCCCCCGTTTTTTATCAAATTTCTGGAGATCCCTTCAGAAATCATTTGAAACAAATCTTGATATGAGCACTGCTTATCATCCTTAACGTTGGGCAGTGTGAAAAAAGCGATACAGACATTGGAAGACTTGTTGCGTGCTTATATGATGAACTTTGGTAGTGTCTAGGATAAGCACTTACCTTTAGTTGAATCCTCATAATTAAAGTTATTACGCTAGCATTAAGACCGCACCTTGCGAAGCTTTACTCGTAAGAAAAGTTTAAGATCACCCGTATGTTGAAGTTAGGATGAAGATACCCAACCTACGAGACCTGAAATGATTGTGCAAATTAAGAACTGATTATTGGCTGCCGTATAGTAGGCAGGAGGGTTATGTGGATATGAGATGTAAACCTTGGAAAGTACGGAATAGGTGACAACGTTATGCTGGAAATATACCATGAAAGGTATGTAGTATTGTTTAAACATGCGTGGAAGTTAAAGTCCCCGTTATGTTGGACCATTGAGTTGTTTAAGAGTTGGTTCGGAGGGCATATAACTGGATTTAACCAAGAATTCAAGGAATACAGAATATATGTTCCATGTGTCGAACTTAAGAGAAATGTCTATCAAGTGAAGATTGAATTATTCCACTTGATGAGGTTTGGGTCGGCGAGAAGTTGCATTCATCGAAAACCCATGGATATCATGGATAGAGAAGTAAGACAACTTTAAGCATGACCGAATCCCTATAGTTAAGTTTGATGAAACTCGCGTCGTAGATTGAAATATGCATATGAAAGAAAAGACCGGATGTGGAGGAAATACCCACATCTCTTTGACTTTATGAGAAGCAAGTAATAAGATGAATTGATCTTTGGGGACAAAGATCCTTTTTAGGGGGAAATGCTGTGACAATCCATCAATTTGAGATCGTTATTTTATTCTCGAGTATTAAATATAATTCTTGTTTTTTTATGTTGGTTTATGAACTCACAATTTACCGGGAAGAGATTTGGATTTACGTTTGCAATTTGAGTACCGTTTATGAAGAACCGGAGAACCCTACGTTACGTATCGACGTTTATATGTTCAAATTTCCGTAGAAATATTTTTATTGCATTCGTTTTTATTTTTCGTGTCTAATGGTATTTTTACATTTTGCGAAAAATGGCTAGAAACGGTACCTTTTTAAATATCGGAACTTTGAAAATAACCGCATTTATAAAATGTGGGACAAGTTTTATAACTCATCCCACTAAATATACACATGCCCCCTTGGTGTTAAACCTCACAAGTGTTCAACACACTTGGCACTCCATTTTCTTACACATATAAACCATACTTTGACCAAGATTTTCACATACATTACCATTTATCAAATTTTAGTGAGAGAAACAATCACAAACCTCCCTCCTCCTCCAAAATTTCGTGGCTTTTCACCACTATAACACCAAATCCACACAAACTTTGAAGATCAAAATATTAAGCACACAAATAAAGATGATTTCCTAGTTCATTTCTTGTATTTTGGAGGTGATTTAAAGAAGTTTTCAAGAAAGGTTTTCAAGGAAGATTTTATGCACTTTTGGGGCTGGAAATATGGGAGTTTTTATGGAGCTATGGAGTTATAAAAAGGGTGTCAAAAACATTTGGGTAAAGATCCAAGACTTGGTGTGAAGGAGTCATTTTGTTTTGGGTGATAATCATCATTTACATCATTTTGTGGGTATAATCTCTACTTATTTTATTGAACTTGCACTTTTCCATTCCAAAAGTATATGTTTAAATTAATTTTCTTGATGTATATGTAAAGTTTATGATGATCAAATAATAAAAACAAAGCATGCATGCTTAGATCTAGGTGGTAAATGAATGGATCAACTAGTAGAATCACTAGAAAACACATAAAAATTTGAGGCTGTAAAGAGCAGAAAAATACGAGTATCTAGGTTGGTCAAATGGGTGATATTGCTTGTTAAACAATGGTAAATTTAATGCAATGCTTGTGATGATGATGTACTAATTGCCATGCAATGGAAAGTTAAAAATGATAGTGGAGTTATGCCCTTTTTTACTAAGAGGTCTAATCTGACCTTGTCTGGACAGAACGTAAATAACAAAGTCATGATTTTCACTCTGAGTTAGTAAAACCTATTAACTATGAGATGTAGATAAACTCATGTAGATACTGGACCAATTGGATGATCAACCAATTCATTATGGTTTGAAAATGGCATCAAAAATGGTAAAAGTGAGTTTTCAGCCAAAAATGATAATTTGACTTTTGTATAAAGAAATGACTTTAAGTATATGTCCACTCAAAATTAAGTATAAAAATAACTTATAATCTATAATGTACACTTAAGTTAACTGTGCCTTCAAAATGTGTTTACTAACTTTCTATTTTTTAATTATTTTTTATGCAGCTGGCCATTCCAATACTACAAATACTATTTGTAATCAGTTGCCACTCATTTCATGTAATTCTTATGACAATTAGCTGTGTCCGTATGCCATATTATTAGATAGTCCTTTTTTTATTAACGTTGTCTATTTCTATGCTGCCTTAGAAATAGGATCGGTCATGAGATTTTTGATGCCCGGGGCAAGCCGAATAAAATATGCCCCCTTATAAACAAAAACACATGATTTTTTTGGGGTTTGAAACCTAGTCAATTAAGGTAGGCGGTTCATCCCTACATCGATTATTTATTAAGTAAAGTGTTAGGATACAAAGAAATAAACTTTGAATTACAAGCTACGCTTGTATCACCTAAATCGATGTCTTCGTGCGTTTCTTGAAGCAAATTCATCAATTATTTTTTCATAGTCGACATTTGCTAAAAAACTACAATCTATATTTAATATTGCCAACGTGTTCTCCCTCTCTTGACTCATCGTACTCTTTAAATAAAACTTCAATATCCTTAATTTTTTGAAAAACTTCTTTCCGTGGATTTTTATTACTTTCAAATATTTTCTTCAACATTATTATTATTCTTTAGTTGACTAACAATAAACGGTTCCAAAGATCCAAATTAAGCTTTATTAGATTCTTATTCTTATTGCTTTATTTTGGGCACCCGACGGTTGTAAATACGCAACATGATAGTTTCTAGCATAAATCATCTAATATAATAGTAAGATAGCAATTTTTTTACTAATAATAAGGATGAATTATGGGATAATATTACCCGATTAGTTTACATAGAATAGATTCAAGAGAATAATATGAGAGTGATATTGCCTTGATTGCCCACAATGCCAAATTACTAATACTCGTAGTCTTGTACATTTTTTTACCTTCTTTTTATATGATCGTGAGACTTTCTCAATTGGTTATTTTGTGAAACTTTCTTTTTATATTGTCAGTTCGTTAACTGAAACAGTGAAACTTCCCACATCATAGGTGTAACACGGGCTACATGGGCTTGAAAGAAATCCTACGTGTAAATATTAAACTTCCCATTATATTGTGAAACTTAACTTTCTGTTATATTATGACGTGTGAGTTTGTGAATGTGAAAATACAAAACCTACATGGACTTTTTGAAAATGGACCTAGTGAAGTATACCATAGACTTAAAAAATGACTCCCCCTTCCAAGTTGCTGCCTTGGGCTGTCGCCCACCTGGCCCAATACCAAGGCCGACTCTTCTAAGAAATTAAACACAACACTAAACAGACAGACTTATGTCATAATGGGTTTGACCAGTTCTCGGTTAACAAAGGAGACATTCGACTTGCAAACGACATTGTTCAGCCTCTTTCTTCACGGGTGCCAAATCAAGGGCATCAAAGTGGGCTGCATGAGAACTCTACTGTATCACTTACGGATTTTGCATATGCCAAATGTTCATCTCAATGTGCACTGAGTATGTACACTCTGCAACTGCATTATGTGTAAACATTTATTTATAGTCGCAGGCTAACATATCTCAATGCAAGTAACACTAATTTAAATTTTGGCCGCAATAAAAGTAATACGAGTTGGTATCAATAAATGCGGAGGCGTACCCATGTTCAGTAGCCAGAGGTTCCCTGCCCTAGTCAGCGGCTTCCGGTCAATCAAGAACATCAGACTACATCTAACCATAAGAACAACATATACATTTACACACTATACTGTTGCAACACGCATGTCCAATATTACTAATTTGAATGACTATATGTTCTCATGCAGGCAACAATAGTACACGTGCTGGCACTTACAAATCTCAAACAACCACCCATCATCGTGAGTATTGCATCAGTACATTTCTTCCATTTGTTTTTTGCTAAAAATTAACGTTGTCTCATCCATTTTTCCCCATAGGTGTTCCTTACACTCATGCATCACATAGACAGCCTATCCGCTCAGAAGATTCAAATACATAAAATCCAACAGCATCGAGCAGTAAGAAATCGTCAATGCCTTTTCCAACGCCTTTTCTTATTCAATTATCATCTGTAGGGACACACTAATTTCACACACCTATCGTTGTTTTCTAGGAGTGTTGTTTGAGTACGTCTACCTAGGAAAATGTAAATGCGTGTGTCGTCATTGTGGGGCGATGTTTTAGGAAGGCGAAAAAAATGCCAGGTTATCATGCTGAGGGGAGCCTGAATATAGTAAATGTTGCCATAGAGGCCACATCATCCTACGGCCACCACCTGAGTACCCAAAATACATCAAACAACTATACAAAGATCCCCATTTTATGGACAACATAAGAGCCTACAACCAAATGTTCAGTATGACGTCGCTTGAAGCTAATGTTGATACCTTAATTAACAATGGCAGAGGCCATATGTGTTCAGAATATCAAGACAAATTTACCATTGGATAGGATCATTGTGTCCAGATGAGGGTAATGCACCCAAGTTTCTACAGCTATACATATATGACACTGCCAATGAAGTCAGCAATCGGATGGCACATTTCGAAAATGGACATGAAGGCGGCTTAAGAAGATAAACTGTAGAAGGCCTCATAGAGCTTTTGGATAATCACAATGCCTTGGTGCAACTGTTTCGCACCGCCCGATACAAATACATGGAAGCTGATATTCTAGAATTTAAAGTAAAATTATACAATGTCATCGGGAGTCGCCAGTACGAATTGCCAACAGCAGACACTATTAGAGCAATAGTATTCGGGGGAAATTCAGTAATGGAAACTGAGTTTGATTTAATTAT
>BQNB010035651.1:0-47545 GCA_026074375.1 Tanacetum coccineum
TCTTAGGATGATGTAACGCCTAAGTCTTAGGAATGATATGCCACTTTGAGAGAAGAAATCATTGCACTTAATAAACAAACCAACTTTCTAATCGGATTAATAATGGTTAATACAGTTTTCTTATATTTGTCTCGACTGCTCTTTTGTCTTTTGTTAATTAGCTTTCGTGGGTTAAAGTGCCTTGAATTGATTGTAGTCACCAACCAAACAGTGCCAGTCTCTCAGGTTGAAAACCCCCTTTTCCCGTTAGAATTAAGATTTAGACTGACATAGGTTTAGAAAAGAATAGAATTAACATAGATTAGATAACTGATGTGTGTTTTCCATGTTTTAAATTTATAATACTAGAAAT
The DNA here is from genome assembly GCA_026074375.1 of Tanacetum coccineum. Lineage (NCBI taxonomy): Eukaryota > Viridiplantae > Streptophyta > Magnoliopsida > Asterales > Asteraceae > Tanacetum > Tanacetum coccineum. The sequence goes on from BQNB010035651.1 coordinate 353, forward strand.
ACCGATTTTTACTAAAAACACAACACTCGATAAGTATACCCGTTCGTGTATAGTATAACTTTAGGTAAGTCCAGGTCGTTCCACGGGAATTGAAGTTTTCACAGTTTGCAAATAAGGTGCTAAGGCTAAAATGATTGTCACGGATCAAATTAACCAAATCGTGCATATACCGAATATTGTAAAGAAAGCAATTCAAGCAAATGATTAAAGTATGTTTGTTTAGGCAATGATCACTAAGACAATGAAGTGTTTAGGATAGTGTTTATAAGTTTAGAATGATAAAACATAAGTTTATAAGTATCCTTTCGGCCTTTACACTTAGAAAATCATGTTTAATTATTTCAATAAACACATATCCAAACGCTCCATATCCAAGATCACATATCGCCCAAACAAACATAAGATTACTACTCCATAATCAAAGAAGTAATAAAACACATTATGAACTCAAAGAATTCAATAATAATCATATTCAAAGGATAAACAAGATTATACCAAACTCCAAGTGCAAATGATGGTGATTTCACAAGAATTTCCTAAGAACACTTTATTATATTCAAAGTAAAACCCAGAAACTATGAACAATTTTGTCACAATAGCTTATAGTTTCAAAATACACTTCACTAACCCTTCCTTGATGGATTAAAACCTAGGGATATTGACGGTGAAGAGTGGTGGTAGTCAATGGTGGTGATGGCGATTTAAAGGGGTGTTTGGTTCCTTGGTTTGTCAAGCCAAGATCACCAAAAACACCTATTATAAGTGTTAGAAATGAAGTGGGGAATTGTGTGAGAGTATGTGAAATGAGGTGATTAAGGGCTGTATTTATAGGCTAAAAATAGGCAAAAGTGAGCCACACAAACTTATTTGTGCGCCGCACATAGTGAGTTAATGCACTTAGCATTTAATTGCATTTATTTTTCCTTAGACTGAAAAGTTTGCCGCACTTTGGCCAAAACTGCTGCACTTTCTGCATATTCAGCAGTTGGACTTTTACACGGCTATAGATAATTAGATTCTCTTTCCATGGCCGCTTGAATCAACTAAAACGGAGTTCATATGATAGCAAATATACTTGAGTTAACTTGAGTTATTTCTTTGCTTAAGCTTTAATTCTTCGTGTATTCTTTCGTTTTCTTCCACGACACATTCCTAGAACATATAATAGCAAATATACTTGATTAAGTACCAAAAGTTCCTGAGAAATGATCAAATAAATGCAAATAACGCCGCCGAAAACATGTATAATTTAGTCGTTATCAAATCCCTCCACACTTAGTTGTTGCTTGCCCTCAAGTAATCAAAGCGAGAAAACAAGATCATTTATCATGACGTGAAGAAAAAAAATCATTTTAGCATTAACAAGTGTTTATTAGTTTTATAACTTTTCAGGCATAGACATATAACAGAGCACCTCACACAGGGAAAGTGTTTGTTTTTGAATTCACACGAGTTACTCAGATAGGGTTTTATATTTGTGAAGTCACTCATTTGCACAGACATAATCTAGGTCTCTACCATATGCTTGTACAAGACAAATAAACATGCCCGTTGCGGCGTGAGCACCTAGAAAAAATCTCAAAGAGGCAAAACGTGATAACGATGAGGGTGAATAGCAGATACTTGATTCTATGTGCCAAAACTTTGCCTTATACTTTGAACTTTTATTTCTTTCCTTTTCTCTTTTTATTTTCTTTTTTTTTGAAGATTTCTTTTCATTCCAGATAATGCGATAACTAAGGCTGGCACAAAACTTCTTCTTCATCGAGCATATTTTTCTTGTTCTTGGGATACTTTAGGGATCTCAACACTAAAAGGGAGTGCTGCAGATACATGATTACATAGGGATTTATTTCACCTCTTATCATACAACAATGTCTATAAATTAACCTCACTGTGGTCTAGTAAATGATAATCAAGCACAAGTTCTGGAGCTACTAAATTACCGGCCCACTCATATAACTTTATACCAATACCAATGTTCCAGAAAAGGCGACAAAGACCATATGTATACATCCGTAATGACGAAATAGACACATATGACTGCATTCAACCCTAACTCGAACAAGCTAAAGGCAAATATTATCTTGGGTATCAAAGGTGGATACCCGAATTCCTTAAGTTCTAAATCCTTACAATTTAAGTGGGTTGATTTTGTGCTAGTTAAAATGTCAATCCAGTTGGATTTACCTTTCTAAGCGTATGCATTTTTTTAAGTTTTTTAGAAAAGCAATATATAAATTTTTAAATTCTCCAGAAAATATCAGTTGAAAAATAAGGCTAGATTGCAGGGCAAACATGGAGGGACATGATTAATTTTTTCTATTTGCTACCCCTCCACACATAAGTTGAAGATTGCCCTCAATGTGAGAACTGATAAATATAGAAAATAGGGAAAATTAAGAGAAAACGATACTTCTCGGGGTTCTTAATTTCTCTGTTGAATTCTAAAAAATATGGCGCAAAACGGAACGCCAAGCAAGTGTAATATAATACTCCAATTATATAAGTCTCCAAGTGTAAAATACCAACCACCACTCCAAGCTCTACTTGTTTTATTTAATCTGCATAATAAACACAACTACGAGAAAAACATTAAATACAAAAGCGCACTTTCGTAGGCACCACGGTTGTATTTAGCGTATGCAACAAGCCTTTAAAACCCTCGGTGTCCTGAGTGGACGAGTTATAGTCTCGTGAGGGTTTCCAGCGAACACACCCACAAAGTTCGATAAATTTCTTTTTGGATGCAGAAATCGAGATACGCGACACACCGGCCGAATGTGTGACATACTTAAAGACTGCAAAGTTTTTGTTTTATATATATTTTAGTTTTTTTTTTAATTATTATTTACTATTACTACTATTATTATTATACTTAACTTGATTTAAGATTCCTTAATGATATGGTTCAAGTGGGAATGATCCACTCTAAAAGCTTAGGGGTATGGTATTTTTAGAATGTACTCACGGTATGGATACTCATTTGTTTTTACCATGTGATAGCCCTTTTTTGATGTCTTAATAGGTTTATCTTTTTCAGTTTTATTGTCAACGATGATAGGAGGTGGTGGATCTTTTTAAGTTTTTAGAGAATCATCGGACCTTCCACTCCCGGTGAATACGACATTCACTTGTTCGGTTTGAGCTTGAGGAGGAGGTTGTGGCTCAGTCCAATCGGTTTGTTCTAAAGATATGTTTTGAGATTTCGACCACTCATCTATTTTTATTTCCATATTTTTAATTTTAGTTTGGAAATTCTTTTCATTTTGCTTCATTTTTAAAATCATATCGTTAATATTGTTGCGGCGCTCTAAAAAAAATATGGTAACTCGTTGACGCCATCCAGAATTTGGGTGATTGATTGATTCAGATCAGTGTTTAGATTGAGGTTCTTGGTGACTGTAGAGCTAGACTCTTTGTTAGTTAGTAAACACCTGGTGTGGGTTTTTTACTCTATTCCTCTCTGGAAAAAAAAGTTTCCATATGATACTAGTTCATGGCTACGGATACGTCTTTTGAAATCTTCGAGATCATTTTTCACATCATTGTTTAATTCTGACGGCGATTTCTCAGAATCATTAGGATCATGATGGGATTGATGAGAAAATGAATTATAAGAATCTTGGTTTTGATATTCTTCAGATTGGATGTAATTTACTTCATGACGTTCACACATCGGCGTGTCATCGTTCATGTGGTTTTTAAAAGCGTTTCTCTCTCTAAGCTCATTGCATTTGTTACGCATATCTTGTAATTCTTTTTTTAAGCTTATAAATTGAGAATCAATTTTTATTGTTAAAGCTGCCAATTTTTCCATTAATCGAGAATTATCATTATTGCTATTACTTCCATCGGGGAAGGAAACAGATTTTCGATGATGTTCGTTTTTAGATTTAATGGGCCAATCATGTTCGAAAAGGAATTTGTCCTCGAGAAATTGAAAAGCTTGATTTGGGCTTTTGTAGAGGAATATTCCTCCAGCAGTTATGTCCAGGATTCCTTGAGTTGATTCGTCTAGACCATGATAGAATATTTAAATAATAGCTTCTTTGGTCAGACCATGCCCATGGCATTTTCAAAGCATGCTCTTGAGTCGTAACCAAGCGTCGGTTAGACTTTCACATACGAGTTGAGAGAAACTTATGATTTCAAGTAAAAGACAGTTAAATAACGAAGGTGGAAAGAATCTATTTATGAAAGCTCTTCTCATTTGTTCTCACGATGTTATAGACTCTTCATTAAGATCGTTAAACCAGGTTTTAGCTTCATCGCACAAGGAAAAGGGAAATATTAAAAGCTTTACGGCTTCACTTTGAGTTTCCCCGTATCTGAACATGTCGCGGATTACGAGAAATTCACGGATGTGGTCATGCGGATTGGCCCGCAGTTGACCATCGAATTTATTCTCTTGAATCATTTTCAAGTAGGTACTGTTGATAACAAAGTTGTCATCAACATTGGGTTGAACAATGGCATAATTAGGAGTCGGTGCTACAAATAAGTATATATAGCAAATAAGGATAAATAAATAAAAGATTTTTTTTATAGGTACGACGTACATTAGGAAAAGGGCGCCGGCTTTTCTGAAAATTTTATGTTTTTTTTCAAAAATTATGATAAACTAGATAATTACAAATACACAAGGCATATAAACAAATAAAATACAATTCCAAATGATTATAGAACCTAAGACTAGCAGATTGGGGGTTTTGGTTTTGGTTTTTTTTTAAAATAAGATTTTGTTTGTGAAAATTTGCAGAAAGTGCGGCGTACTTGGGTTAAGTACGGCGTACTTCCTGGGTTTTCAGGAAAACCGGCGCACAAATAGGATGTGCGACGTACTTCCTGGAGAAAAATGATTTTTTGTTTCCGTTTGCCAGAAAACGGTACGGCGAGTTTGAAAATTTTGTGAAATAAAATAGCACCTAAAACAAGCAACAAACTATAACAACTTAAACAATTCCCCGGCAGCGGCGCCAAAAACTTGATGTGTGTTTTCCAAGATTTAAATTTATAATACTAGAAATACCGATTTTAACTAAAAACACAACACTCGGGAAGTATACCCGTTCGTGTATAGTATAGCTTTAGGTAAGTCCAGGTCGTTCCACAGGAATTGTAGTTTTCACATTTTGTAATTAAGGTGCTAAGGCTAAAATGATTGTCACGGATCAAATTAACCGAATCGTGCATATATTGGATTAAAGGATGATTCAAGTAAATGATTAAAGTATGTTTGTTTAGGCAATGATCACTTAGATAATGATGTGTTTGGAATAGTGTTTATAAGTTAGAAAATAGAGTTATCACAAGTTATAAATCCTTTCGGCCTTTAAATATAACTAGTGATTATATTGATTAATAACAACAAATCCTTTCGGCCTTTATAAGTTATTATAACCAATATAATAAATGGAATGATAAAACATAAGTTTATAAGTATCCTTTCGGCCTTTACACTTAGAAAATCATGTTTAACCATTTCAATAAACAAGTATCCAAACACTCCATATCAAAGATCATATATTGCCCAAACAAACACAAGATGACTACTCCATGATCAAATAAGTAACAAAACACATAACATTCATTATGAATTCAGTAAAGATCATATTATAAGGATAAACAAGATTTATACCAACTTCAAGAGCAAATATTGATGATTTTACAAGTTTTCCCAACGAAAACTATATTATATTCAAAGTAAACCCGGAAACTATGAACAATTCTGTCACAATCACTTATAGATTCGAATTACACTTCAATGCTACTTCCTTGGATGGATTATAATCTGGAAATTGATGGTGGATAGTGGTGGTAGTCGATGGTGATGATGGTGGTTTGAAGGGGTGTTTGGATCATTGGTTTGTCAAGCCAAGATCACCAAAAACACCTATTCTAAGTGTTCTAAACGAAGTGGGGAATTGTGTGTGTAGATGTGTGAAATGAGAGAGGCTAGGAGGCTTTTTATAGGCTCTTTAGGGGTTAAAGTGCACCACACAAACTTATTTGTGCGCCGCACATTGGGTGTTAATGCACTTAGCATTTAATTGCCATTAATTCTCTTAAATTCGTCAGAAAGTGACCGCCGCACTTTCTGCATATTCATTAGTTGTCCTTTTTCATGGTTGTAGATAATTGAATTCTCTTTTTTTGGCCGCTTGAATCAACTAAAACGGAGTTCGTATGACCGAGTTATGGCCAAAATAGTGAATAGGTGTCGGGAAATCATTAACTTGAGTTATTTCTTCGTTTAAGCTTCAATTCTTTGTGTAATCTTCCGTATTCTTCCATGACACATACCTAGAACATATAATAACAAATATACTTGATTAAGTACCAAAAGTTTACGATAAATGATAAATTAAATGCAAATAACGCCGCCGAAAACATGTATAATTTAGGCATTATCAACCACTGCATTATGACTTACCAGGCATGACGCATAGGTACGAGTTCATGCAAGGACATGTTTTTGCTGAAATAGTCTAGGGTTTTGATTGACCTTTTATTATCTGAAGAACTTATGTCTTTTGACACATGTAGAGTATGATATATAATTTGGTTTTTCTTTTCTCGTGGTAAAAGAGCACCTAAAAAGTTAACAATTTGTTTTTCTTAACTTGTGTAACAAACATGTATGCATGCATCTTTGTACACCTTTTGACATACGTTTTATTAAACTTATACGATACCTTATTTGTACTTTAAGTCAATGTCGCCTAATCTAAGAACACTTGCAATTGATTTTTTCTCCCTGGTTAGACCTCAGGTTAATTCCAACCCAAGGCAATTTTTCTTTATAGGTCAGACCTGTGTTAATTAATGCAAGTTCTTATATTGGTTGACTTAATCAAGTATGCTTGGTCAGACCTTGAACCCAAGGCATAAGAGGAGACAAAACATATATATAACATTACTATATGTGTTACTAATGTCATGTGTCTCATAAATCTAAGAGTTGCATTTTTAATACAATTAACTATAAAGCAAAAATACTTGGATTAAGAAGTACTGAAATTTCACGAGAAATGATCAAATAAATGCAAATAACGCCGCCGAAAACATGTATAATTTAGGCGTTATCATCATAACAAAACCGTTATCTTTTACCAAAACCATAATCTCATAACAAAACCGTTATCTTTTACCAAAACCGTTATCTCATATTATGGTTGTGTGGTAAATTAACCTCAAAACGACTCAAAACACATGGCTAGAGTGTGACATCAACATCAATTATCTTCCAAAACATTCGATCACCCGTCGAAAACGGGACAAGCATCAACAATCCAATAAAATCTGACGAGAAAAATAAGTGGGAGACGTCAGAAGATCGAAAATAAACGAATAAACATCTCCCCGCAATGTTAAATGAACATATACTTAAATTAGAGTTTAATATAAATAAAATAATAATATTTTATTAATTTTCGTCTCACTATAACGGAACAAAAAGTAATTATAAAAACCATGTCATTAAAAAAACATAACCAACACATTATCGTTAAATCTCGACACATTAAAGCTTAGGTAAATAGTCCCCATAGTTTTGTATTATATTGGCAGAACTTTCGTCCTTTTATTAACCCGAAACCGGGCACAAAATAATTTTTCACAATATTTTCTAAGTGTAGGATTTTTACAAAATTTAGGCATGATTCGTTCGTTTATACAACATTTTCCAAGATTTTAAAAATATCAATTCTAACACTTTTCTCAAATTTTCAAGTCCAAATACTTTTCCCAATTCTCACCAATCCACCGACTAAACGCCAAATTCAATATCCGAATAATACTTTAACAAAACGCATTTCCCTCCATCGACTTTCAATATTGACACGAAACATGTTTCAATTTAAAAATTCACTTTAAACGTATTAAACCACTAGTCTTCGCTTATTGGGCTTAAGGCCCATTAAAGATCCAAAATGTTTTCACTAAGTGTTAAAATCCATTTTATTATATTAAGCTCGATCCTAAAATATAAGTTCACGATATAAGTTTGAAAAAGCCCAATATATAAGCCAATGGGCCAAGCCCATCACCCTTTTTCTTCCTTCTTTTCTTTCATGTTGGGCCGAAACACCCATAAGCCCAAAAAAAAGCAAATAAGCTCAAACTATACTTATTTTTAAGCATCTTTTAAAATAAGCCCAAAAAGTACTTTGACAAAATTATAAAAATACCACCACAACCAAAATATTCAAACTTTCAACCTTTGTTTCCTTTTGTTCGAGTTTGACGCAAATAAACACCCCTTTTTATACACTTTTCATTTTCAAGAATTGATTTTTGTGACGATCAACTTGTACAACTAGTATTAAGACATCATAATAACCATAGAAGTACAACTTAAATAAAATTTAGAAAACTTACAACTTTGGCGAGTTCGGTTCGGTTTTGTCACAAGAAAAAGAGACCCAAAAACCTTTTTCTATAACCCATGTCTATCTAATATCAACCCGCTATCGATCTTTTAACCCCTTGTCCCTTGGTACTCGTCCGAAATACAAAGAAAGAGAGAACAAAGATATTTATTTTGTGTTTGATTTCAAATGAGAATGAAAAATGTTGAGGTTATGACAAAAAAATTTGTACCATGCATGGACAAACAAGGCTAAAAATATGCCTTGTTGTCCCCTTCTTGTTACACGTCCCAAATGGGATCCTAGGGGGTCTCGAGTTCATCTTTTTGTGTCGGGATCACTTAAAAGCTCAAGGTTTCATGATTTAAAATGTTACCCAAGTTTAATTAATATTCCTATTGCGTTTAAAATCACTTTTCAATAAATCAAGGTTATTAATACGACACATATCACCTTAATCTACTACAAAAATTCTATTTAGACGCTGTCGGCCGGGTCAGGACCGAAAACACAAATTTTTGTTTAAAACTCAACCGAACCATCCTTACAAATGTGAAAACATTTTAAATTTCCAAAATAAGCTTTGTCAAAATCGACTTGATCAAAATTTATACTTTAACGACCGTTACAGTCTTTTTACTGAATTTCACAAAAATGACCGTTTTTTGAAAACTTTCAAATCACACACTAACGATTTACGTTTTAAACCAAATTTTCCAAAATCATGAATTTATTAAATAAATAAGCTCATTACACACTTCCAAATCACTTAAACTTATACCCAAATAAACTGTCGTGCCGGTACGCGCTGCGTGACGATTTTCGGGATTGACGGGAAAGCTTCCCGGAATTATTTAAAATACCAACAAAATACTCCGAAATGGAAAGACGAATCCAAAGTGATTCTCTCCCAAAATTCAAGACTCCTCCAAAAATCTCGGTTAAACCATAATCGTTTTACGCAAAATAGTCAACTGAAGTCAACTTTTCAGCTTTCATCGGGAAAACTGACAAGGTCGAAAGACTTCAAAATACAAAGTTATAATATTTTATAATATTTAACCCTGGACAAGTTACCGGTTATCACAGTCTAACACCCTTAAAGTAATTTCGCCTCGAAATTCAACTCAAATCATCGAATCACAACATCGATAGGAAACTCCATTCCTCGACGTATCACATTAGATCACTAGGGTTTAGTCTTTTCAAGCAAGGTTTTTTATGATTCCTCTAAAGACTAAGTTTTTCCATAGTCCAATTCCTATACTTTCTCATGGTTAATCTACGGCTCTTTGGCCAACACTCACTCAAGATCCCTAAGTAAACCTTACTTGGACAAACACTCCAGGCTTTACCTTTCTAGTAAGACCGTTCATTGTCTAAACCTCATCATTATTTACCTTATACTTTTTTCCAAATCAATCCTACTCAACGAGTACCTTAAATCTCACTTCATTTAGATAGGTCAAGATACCTTTCAAAAGCTTACACAAGAAAAGTATGATCAGGTTTCAAATTCGATTCACTACAATTCCTTCCAACTTTCCCTGTTACCATTCACGGTCTCTCACCTTCCTATTAGCCTTTCTAACGAAACGGTAAAATCGAACAACTCGAATTTATTTCAAGTTTACGAAATATACCAACTAAATCGCACACTAACCCTCACAAGGAATGGGTGTCCGCCCTAACACGAGCGACTAATCGTAACACAACCACGCACGGGTAACTGTGCTCACCAGCATTGATCTTATTCATCCAACCTATGCTAACACAAAAAAATTGCTAATCACTAAAAAAATTGAGCAAAATTTCCTTCACTATCATAAAAACGATTTCAATACAAATCATGTAACGACTAGTAAGGATTTTTCATAACTACCACTACTAAAAATAAATCTTTTCTAGTCATAATACCGACACTAACCGACGCTACTCGGTTTAGTGATATACACAAACTACTAATCAAATCCCGTACATCCTACACATCTCCTCTGGGCTCCTGTCCTCTCCTCATACTAGCAACACTCTTAGCTAAATCCAACCGAGCATGCCTCGCCTCTGTGATCTGTAATCGCCACTCCTGGTTCTCCATCTGCGTATCACTAATGACATGCCATAGAGCTGCTCTTTGTGCATCTGTCTGACCTGACCACGACTCTATTGCTAATACTGGTCTCTAAATCGCTCCAAAAGTCACTGTAACTCTCTCCTACTCATGCTCTAGGCTCCTAAGTCGATATCTCTAGGAGAAGATCTCATCCCTAACTGCCCCTGATCTAGTAAAGAACTCCCCTATATAAACAAAAACATTGTAACACATACCAACGATTTACGTTTTAAACCAACGTTTCCAAAATCATGAATTTATTAAATAAATAAGCTCATTACACACTTCCGAATCACTTAAACTTATTCCCAAATAAATTGCCGTGCCGATACGCGCTGCGTGACGATTTTCTGGATTCACGGGAAAGCTTTCCAAAATTATTTAAAATACCAACAAAATACTCCGAAATGGAAAGATGAATCAAAAGTGATTCTCTCCTGAAATTCAAGACTCCTCCAAAAATCCCGATTAAACTGTATCCGTTTAACGCAAAATAGCCAACTGAAGTAAACTTTTTAGATTTCATCGAGAAAACTGACAAGGTCGAAAGACTTCAAAATACGAAATTATAATATTTTATAATACTTAACCCTGGACAAGTTACCGGTTATCACAGTCTAACCCCTTTAAAGGAATTTCGCCCCGAAATTCAACTTAAATCATCGAATCACAACATCAACAAGAAATTACATTCCTAAATTCAATTCAAATCATCGAATCACAAACAATCAACAAGATATTTCTTTCCTCATCGTGGCATCACAAACGATTAAAACCACTAGGTTTAGTCTTTTCAAGCAAGGTTTTCTTGCGCGGAGTGATTCCTCTAAAAGGACTGACAGTTTTGTCGCATAGTTCAATGCCTATACTTGTCTCAATGGGTTATATCTAGCGAGCTCTTTGTGGCCAGGGGACGACTCACTCAGAGATCCCCAAGAGAAACGCTTCCTTAGTCAAACACTCCAGGCTTCTACCTTCTAGGGGGAGAGACTGGTATTCAATGTGTGTCGGGTAAACGCTCAAGGTCCATAATTTGGGGATCCGTTAAACGGCTTTTGATAGTTCCCAAAATCGGATGCCGAGCAGCGTCGCAACGTTGTACGCAACATTTAATCTCACTTCACTTAGATAGGTTAAGAATACCTTTTCCAAAAGCTTACACCAAGAAAAAGTATGACCGAGGGGGTCATTGTAGGCAAATACCATTCACTACAATTGTCCTCCAACTTTTCCCTATGACCAATCACGGTCTTCCCTACACGCTTCGCTAATTTATCCGTTTCTATAAACGAAACGGTAGGAAATCAAACAAACCAAATATATTTCAATTTACAAGAAGAATACCAACCTAAGATCTCACCACAAACCCAGCAGCAAGCGGTAGCGGGGGACGCGCCCTAAGCATGAGGCTACTAATGCCGTAACAAGAATCATGCAGCGGGCACCTGTGCTCACCCGCGGAATATCAATATCTATACCAAGATGAACACAAGAACAATATGCTAAAAATACTATTACTATTACTATTTGATTGCAAATGCTCAATCAACCGATGTTCTTTTACAATACTATACTACGTTCCTTTTATAAGCTTAAGGAACCCTAAACGCGTTAAGAGATAATGCTTATCTCTTCCTAGATCAACGCTAAGAGATAACTATTACTATAATTACAACCAGACTTAACTATTTGACAAAACAGTATTAACTTTAATACTGCCAGACCTAAGTTAAAGCTGGCAGACTTAACTTGCTCTACCAGACTTAACTTATATAATTAACAGTACTAACTATCCTTATCAGTACTAACTATAACTAACAGACTTAACTTTAATACTAACAGTATTAAGTCCGTTTACAATATTTTCCTAACACCTCTCCTCTGTGATCTTTAATCGTAACTCTTGGTTCTCCATTTGCGTATCACTAATGGCATGCCACAGAGCTGCTCTCTGTGTATCCGTCTAACCTGCCTATGACTCCAGGGCCAATATGAAGTCCTAATGAAAAGGATCTTCTTTAGCCTGTTAAAGCTTAGTTAACTTGGATAAATCCAAACTAACTATATAAGAAACTATGATTGTGAATACTACAAGTTATGCAGAATCTAACTTGCAATACTAAGAAGAACAATGAATACTAAACTTGAATATATTGATTGCAAATATTCTGCCTAGGTTACAGAATAACTAACTATAAATTGATATGTGTTTGTTGTGAAAATTGATAAATCTAACTATGCCGTAGGGTTCCTTTTTTACACTAAAGAAACCCTAATGGGCTTACAAACCGCGTTTAAGTGATCATGCGTATCTATTCCTAATATATCTCATGCATATCACATAAGCAGTACTAACTTCTTATACTAACAGTACTAATAAACTAACTAGCAGTACTAACTATAACTAACAGTACTAACTATTACAACTAGCAGTACTAACGACTTAGTTTATATTCTTCAATCTTCAGTAGCAGCACAAATCTTCAAATAGCAGTACTAAGTCCATCAGCAGTATAACCTTGTAGAAGCTCTTAATTCCCAACAATCCTCCCCTAAACTTGTGATTTATCTCCAAATCAGCAAGTTTCTTCAGTATAAGCATCTTGATCACCAGGAGGATGTATCCAAACACTTCTTCATTCTTCTAGCTGTGACTTGATAAACTTGAGAAGCTCAAATGCCATTGTGCTCTCAGCTTCAGCTTCTAGCTTCCAGTTCAACATCTTTTGCAGCATTTCCTTGATGAGAGGATACCTTTTCTCTACTAGCATGTTGAAGCAGGTCAAAGTACCATCCATCAGTAATGTATGAACTCCACAACTTTCATACAATTTCCAGCTAATTAGAGTCCAATCCTGCTGATTACTCCAAATTTCATCCTCTGCATTTGGTTCAAACATTACCTTAAGATCTCCCCAAAGCAGCAAATTATAACCTTCTAGAGTAGTGTCTTCAAACCTTTTCATCACCAATCTGTGCAAATCTACCAAATCTTGTCTATCAAATTTCTTGAGCATACTGGATAATGATTTGTGATAACTAGTATTCCCATCTGCTCTAATTATCTTATAAACATGTAGATCTTCCATATCAACACTCCCTAAGTTCTGAGATTCCCAATCAACTATAGGGTATTTAGCAGACAAAATATTTAGATCCACAGTCTCTTCTTCATCTGAAACAACTGTTAACCACATTCTTAACTCTTCCTTTTCATACTCATAGTCTGCAGCTGCTTCTTTATGACTCTTTGCTGATTCTTGTTCCTCTACAACATCCTCTAGCTTTTTCTTTTTAGCACTTTCTTTACTTTTCTTTTCACCTGCTCTTTTTCTGGCAAGTGTTTTCTTTCTACTTCCCCCAACTGGCTTGCTACTGCTATCATTCTTCTTTCCACTGTCATTAATCACTTCTGTATCCATTGGTATAAAATCTTGATTCCTCTTTTGCTGTCTTTCATACAACCCATGGATTTCTTCATAAGTCTTTCCTTTTATTTTTTTTTTATCCTTTCAGTTGACTGTATTTGTAACCACTTGTGTTCTTTAGATAAGTTATCATAAGATTCCTCAACTGAGTCCTAGTAGGTGGTTTACTTCTGATCTCTGCAGCCCTTTGAGCAGCTCTAAACTTTCTTTGTGCTGCTATTGTTTCTACCAAAAATTGTGCTCTTTCTTCAATGGTAAACTGCTCTCTTTCTTCCTGTTGGAGCTTTGCAGCAAACAAAGCATCAGCATCAATGCTAGCTTGAATAGTATCATATTCTTCATAAAGTGCAGCCATAGATGCTTCTTCTTGTGCTACTCTTTCTTTTTGTCTCCTTTTCTAACTAAGCTAATTATTCCTCATAAAGTCTTTGAGCTAACTCTGCATCTGCTTGAATTTGCAAATCACCTTGATCTCTCATCTTGATTTTCATAGGTTCTTCTTCAACCAGTACACCTTTACCTTTTTTAGGATCAATGGTTGGAAGAGGTTGAAGTGTTGTTATTGATCTGACAGGTCTGATAGTTCTAGAAGAGTCTTCTACATCTGTAATAGCAACTCCTTTCTCCTTAGCTTTCTGTTCCTTCATCTTTATCAAAGTCTGAGCCATTGCCATAGTAACATCCTCATCATCAAAGACTGTTGTTGATGAAGGAGGAGTCCTTGGTTCAGCAGTACTAATAGTTACAGCAGCAGTACTAACTCCAGTTGTAGCAGCATTAACTGTCTCCTCTTTAACATTTTCCATATGATCATCAAGCTCTTCAAAATCCTTATTTGTGAACACTGGTCTTATTTTGTCACTTCTCCTCCCCTATTTGGATGCATCCTCCTCATCTAAACCATCGTCAGAAGAAGTCTCAACTTATCTGTATTTCCTCCTTCTTGGGTGTGAGATGCTTGACTTCCTTTTTTCATATTTATTTTTTTGACTGAAGTTGGGTTGGACCAATTTCTTGACCTTGTTTTCTTCATTAGGTGAGGATCTCCATAGCTTGAGCATCCTTTTTCCCTTTCCCAATTCAAGCCACAATGGTTTGATAGTTTTGTACACAGAGTAATCAATTCATCTAGTTTCATCCTACCCTCATCACTTCCAGGTGTGTAACCTCCTGTGAGAGGTGAATCATGGGGGTGTAGATGGTACATTATCCATCAATTCAAAGTTTTTCATCCTGTCCCTCTCCTCAAACCCACTTCCAGATTTGTGACCTTCTGAGAAGAGGTGGACATTGGCTGTTCAAGTACTCTCCTCAGACCTAAGTCTGAGGATGATACCCCCCCCCCCCCCAATGTTTCTTGGCGCCCCTGGGCTTGCCACCTGTATCTATTCCCTGAGGAATGTCAACATTAAGCATTGTCGTGGATTGAGTCTTAAAAATGTTATCACCGTCCTGTGCTGCATATAAGCTAGCATCAGTAGTGATAGCCCTTTCCACACTGTCATGCCCTCCTTATGGACAGCCTCATCTGCTCCATGGTCTAGAGGCACACTAGTATGAGGTAACCAAAGTGTCCTTTTTGGTTCTCCTACATTTTTAAATCTTTCTTTTTCTTTGATAGGTAGTTGGAGATAGGGGAATTTGCTCAATGTGAGCTTCATGAAAAACAATTTGAGATATTGCAGTTTGATGTGCTTTAGTTTGGGGTGCTGCAATTGGAGATGTTTCAATATGAAGTGATGCAATTTGAGGTTCTGAGACATTTGGTTGTGAGGTAGAGGGTGCGGGTTATTGCTGAACCTTCACCCTCAGGTGCTTGGTTTTGCACCAACATAGAGGTAAAAAGTGGAGTAAGGTTTCCTGAAAAATTGACACTACTCCTTTCCATATTTGAGAAAACCTTTTTAGTATGGCATGGTGTCACATATGTATCATTAAAAGGTTCTGGTAAATCTTTAAGCTGATTATTCAAAAAGAGTTGTAAAAACCTTGGATACATTAAAAAATTCTTTGAATCCAAGTTTCTTAACATACCATCAAAAATTAATTTAGAAAAATTAAATTTTTGACCCTTTGCCAAACATATAACTACAAGCCAAATTAGTTGAAAACTCATTCCAAGTAGTTGATTTTGAACTTATGCAATAAAGGATGGTATGTATCAAGAATTTCCATTGTGGAGAGAATGAACCTTTTTGAAAAGTAAGTTTTGTTGAAAGTTGTTCATATCCCATCAATGCAAGGTTCTAAAAATTTTCATCATTTGTGAGGCAAGTTACACCATCCTCATCATTAAAGAGAAGATCACTTCTCACTGATGATTCTGATATAACCACAACCTTTCCATCAACAATAGCATATATTTGCTTCACAGAATTGATTGTTTTGGAAGTAGCAGTATTCCAAAATGGTTCAATATAAGAAGCATAGATAGTAGGACTTACAGTGAGAGCATAGTTGATTGAACATGTAGAGAGGAAGTATGCTATCTGATGAAACTCTGCATTCTCATCACTCTTTTCCAAATAGGTTACCATATTGTGATGATCGATAAATTTCAAATCAGCCATTTAGTAAGTGATTGATGAAAAAGATTCTGGGCTTAAGATCGTTGATGAGAGTATAAGGGTTTGTTAAAGTTAATTGAGATATTATAAAGAGAACTTAGGGTTTTGATTTGACCGACTTAATAAGCTTGAATCTTTATAAGGAAGAAATCTTATAAGGAAAAGAAATATCAAGAATTTTCCAAATCATAGACCCCTATATGCAAGTTGTTGGCGGAAATATCTCAACAGTTATAATTAATTAATGAAAATTTGTTATACCTCTAACAGTAGTAATGGTAACAAGCATCACTAATTTAGGTTAGCAGTACTAAGTTTGTGCTAGCAGTACTAACTTTCGTACTTATAGTTTTTGGCAAACTACTAGCCATCAACGGATTTGAGGATTCTTTACCAGTTGCCGTTTGCCCTGGAATAGCCAATTCTTTCTTGTCTGTTAGACATGGTGAATTGATGACCATTTGTTATGTGGTGTAAACCAATCATGTGAAACATCAGCAGTATTAACAAAGTTACCAGCATTCTTACCAAATCAGCATAACCATCATTAATCAAATAACCTTGAAGCTCTAAACCTGCAAAATGTTAGTTCCAAACATAGAGAAACACAATCCAAAACATCTTGCATATTACTCACAATAACTGACAGTATTAACATTTAAGCTTAGCAGTACTAAGTATCAGTTACTAGTATTAATCCATTTTCATCACTTAGCAGCTCTTGCACTCCATTCTAAGTTTTCATGTTGTATAATCCACTATATTTATACACATAGTTCCATATAGCTTTTCCTCAAACAAAGCTTCTATCAGCTACAACAATACACAAGTACACAGCAGCACTAGCTGAACCTAGCAGCACTAACTTTTGTACAAGCAGTACAAAGTTTTACCCAGCAGTATCAACTAGGCCCATCAGTATTAAGAAACTTGACATCATATTTACCCTTTAATACTAACTCAAACCTCATTTGTGTATAATCCTCTGTACCTATACACAAATAACCTCCCCTTAATCCATGCTTCAGGGATTAAGCATACCAATGCTTGCAATCAAAAACTGAAACCTAGTCACATCAAAGGCTTTAGTAAGAAGATCTGCAACATTGTAATCTGTATGTATCTTAACCATTTCAATCAATGTTTTCTCACAGGAATCTCTAATGAAATGATGCCTAATCTCTATATTGAAGGTCCTGTGGTTTAGGATCTATATAGCCTTTGTAAGACAATAGCTAACTTGAATAAATCCAAATCAACTATGTGAGAGACACTGACTATGAATACCAAGTGTTAATGAGGAATCTTAACACAAGTATTAAGAAGAATACAATACTAATTTTTCTATTGAATTTCTATTAAGCTTCAATGCTTCTATTTGTTATCTATCAAACTCTATGCTGTAGGGTTCCTTTTATACACCAAGGAAACCCTAAAAGGCTTTACAAAATGTGTCAAACGATAATGCATATCCTTTCCTAAGATATCTCCTAAGATATCTCTATGATAACTATTATCACTATTCTGTTACATAAACAGACTTAACTAGTACTGACACTCTACCAGTACTAACTATAATACTGCCAGACTTAATATTAGTACTGCCAGAACTAACTAATACTACCAGACTTAACTATTATACTACCATTATTAAGTCTTTTACAGTATATTTCCCAACAATCCTCCCCTAACTTGATCTTCACTTGTGAACTTCAAGTTTCATCAAGTGTCTTCAATTTGAGCTTCCTGAGGATGTTGTAAACAAAACTCTTCAAATTATTCTTGAGCTGCAATTCTTCAAATCATCTCTTTTTGATCTTTGCAGCAACTATTCTTCAAAACTTTTCAGCAACACTTCATATCAGCAACACTTAAACAACTACATTGATTATATGTACATCAAATCATATAGTTTCAGACTATTCTCATCACTTCCAGGTGTGTTAACTCCTGTGAGAGGTGAATTATTGAATCTTTAAATGGATTTGATGTCTCTTTACCAGTTAGCCATTAACTCCAAAGTAGTCAGTCTTTTGGCCACCAGAAAGGTGCATGTCCATGGTCGACTGAAAACCATTTCAACTCTCAGTACATGAAACATTGGTGAGTTGGATACCATATGGTTTTTGGCAAACCATTATAGCCATGAACGGATTTGATATGCCTTTACTCTGTACCGTTTGCATCATGGGGCTAGTCAATCCCATTGGCACCTAGAAAAGGTAAATTCCATGGTGGATTGACTACCATAATCAAGCTCTTGACATGAAACTTGGTGATTGATGTACAATCCACTTTTTGGCAAAGTTTTCACCATCTACTATGATTTGCAATTTGTCTTTACCATAAGCCATAATCTTATGGACTAGTTATGGTTTTTCCACAGCCTTTACCACAATCCATAAACTTATGGGCTAGCCAACTCTTTACTTAAACAGATATGGTGAGTTAATAACCAATACAATTTTTGGCAAAATTGTTCAGCCATAAACTGGATTTGAGAATCTTTACCAAGGTCGTTTGCTCCTGGACTAGCAATCCTTGTGTCTCTTAGAACATGGTGGACTGATAACCATTTGTTTTTGTTAGTGCATTAGCACCTCTACCAAGTGTTGTTCTCCCTCATCTCCATCTAGATTGACCTAACTCATCAATCTCTATTATTTTCCTAATACCCGGCTTTCTTCTCCATCATTTTCCAAAAGCTTATAACAATCCTATCAGGTTTTCTTCCTCCATGAAGTTTCTGTCCAACATAACAATGCACACATCAGAACAAAGGATCTTTCTCTCTATTAAGCATATAAACATCTACAGTTCCAAGTTCAAACAATGTACTTGCAAGCATCATAAGAATCTCCAACAAAATTTATCCTTTGTTGACCTGGCAAACTCCAAATTAATCTGTACTAAGTGTTTCTTCAAACATGTTCTGTCAAGATTCCCCAATAGTACCTTTCAAATTCATCCTTTGGCTTATTCAAACCATGTTTCTTCTAACAATCATGTAAGCTTCTGTAAGATCATCCTCTGATATGTCAGTCCATCATTGCTTGCCAAGAGCTTATGTTAAACCATATCAGTTTCCATCTACCCTTACAATCTGGTTAACCACCTTTCCTTCCTTGCTTAATGATTTGTAATTTGCTATAACTGGGTGATTTTTGTAGCTACAGGAACGGATTTAATGGGAAATATTAGTACCTGAAGATAGAATCATCTTTTCATTTGCTTCATCTGAATCTTCAGATATCATCCTTATCATAGGTGTGTAATGGAATCCTTTCCTTGCCTATCTGTTCTCCTCTTTCCAGTCTTCCTTGGTTGGGCTCATCATCTTTTGTCTTCTTCAAACCTTTCCTCTGTAGTTGAGTACCTTCATCATCAAACTTAGCTTCTTTGCATTGTTGTTTTTTAGTTTGATAAGCTCTTCAAACCAAATCTTTACAAACGTTCCTTTGTTAGCTTCAAAAGTTCATAGGGAACAGTAGGTAATCCAATTTTTCCAAAATCTTCTTTACTATCTTCAAAAATCCCAACTTCATCAATTGAGATCAACTTTCCATGTCCCATGATACTTTCGAAAGCGTTGCATATATTTTCCTCTGAGCTGGATTGTTTTTTTTTTTTTTTTGATTCATGGGCTTATTCCTTTTTTTTTTTCTTTAGCTTCATTCCTCTGCAAAGTGTTTTCTTCTTATTTACCAATTCCACCATCCTTTTTGCATAATCTTTAACAGTAAGATCATTTCCAAGCACACTCTTCTTCAATTCTGCATTTGCTTCAAGCTTGCTCTAAAATGTCCCAATCTTCTTCAGTATAGAGATTGATCTTCAAACTGAACCTTGAGCCTATCTTTCTTTTGTTCCTCTTTAATTCTTGCTCCTTCAGCCAACCTTTGAGCTAGAATTGAAACCAAATAATCTTATGTTTGGCCAAATTCTTTCCTTTTCCATAGCTTTTTCTAAAGCATCTAATCTGATAGCTTCAACAAGTCCTGCTTCTTCTTGAAGAATTTGTTCTTTTGTCTTTCTAGAAGCGTGAGTCTCTTCTTCTTTTGTCATAGGAGCCTTTCCTTCTCTTCTACCTCTGTCTAGAGAAGGTATTGAGACTCTTATGCTATCAGTAGTAATTGGATCAATGCCAGTATTAACATCTAAACTGCCAGTATTAATTTCTTCAATACCAGCACTAACTTTAATGCCACCAGTATTAACTTCTTTCAAAAGCAGACCATAACTTTCTTCAAAGTCCAAACCAGTTACCAAAGCAGATTCTTTTGAACTCTTCCTTCTCTTGTATCTCTTTCCTTTATCAACTGACTTGATCTTTTTAACTTTTGTTAAGATTGCAGCAGCTTCTAAAGTTGTAGGGCTTATGTCTTCAACTTGTTCTTCCCCTGAAGCATTGACAGTCTTTGAGGGAGTAACAAGCTCTTGTAACAAAGAAACCAGAGGATCTAAATCATGAAACTTCCTCCCCTGAGCCTCTGTTTCTTCCTTTTCGGAATCAGATAAAAGAATCCTCTTGGTCTTTCTCTTTAAAGCAACCTCCAAAGTCTTTACTCTTTACACCAAAGTGAGGATAGCCTTTCCAAATGTCTGTTTGGTTTCCTTGAGCTGCTTCTCCAAATCATCAATCCTTGTCATTAACTGGGAAGTAGTAGCTTCTTGTCTAGGTGTATGAGGTTGTCGGTCAGATGATGGTTGTTCAAAGGTATGCTCCATTAGTTCATGTGCAGGTGAAGGTGTGGGTGAGAGGGATGCATTGGTAGTTTCAGCAATAGGTGTAGGTGGTACGGGTTGAGATAGAGGTGGAATAGGTGTGGCTGTCAGATGGTATAGGTTGTTTTTGTAGGTGGTGTTTTGTGGTAACCACACTAGATGCATGGTTAGGTTGAGTTGACAGATGGAGCTTCTTTCCTTGTACTGGAGCAACAATAGACAACATAGCAAGCAACAAAGGTCTTGGTGCCCCTCTAAAATCCCTTTTTATATTTCCAAAAATCTTTTTGGTCAAGGTCAGAGCCAGATAAGGGTGTTTGTTTTCAGTGTGTATATCCAAAATCAGTTGCAGAAAACGAGGATACATCAAAAACTTTTTTTTGCTTTTCCAAAGTTTTCCACCATAACCATCACAATTAAGTTTGAAAATTATAAACTCTGCCAGAGGAAAGACAAATCAATGGGCAGTAGCAATAAATTGCTAGACCAAATTGAATCTAATCCACCACATTTTAGAGCGTAACAAAGTAAAATATGTGAAACTAAGAATCATCATTGGGGTGTGAAAAAGCTTTCCGCCAAAAGGTAAAAGATCCATGAGTAGGATACCCCATATGCCCCATCCCCTCAAAAATCTCATTGTTTAGCAACATTGTAATCCCTGAAGCATCTGCTAATTTAAGCTTACTTCTAATAGATGCCTCAGTGATTGTATACGCAATAGTATCAATAGTTGCGTGTAACTCTAGAGTCCCATCAGCAAGAGTTTTGGCAGTAGCAGTCTGCCAAAACTGTTTGACTAGAGAGTCATGGATAGTAAGATTAGTAGTTAGAGCATACTTGAGGTTGGAACCTCTTAGAAAATCCACTATCTCTGCAAACCCTACACTTTTGTCAGGTTTGCGTAAAAATCCCACTTGATTGTGTTTGTCGCAGTATTTTAATTGAGTCATGATTTAAAAGTTGCAATAAAAGGTAGTGATGTGGACTGAAAAGTACTAGGTTTAGTTACGAGTGATGTTCTAGATGCTGGTAAAAAGAAAATTGAATATATCCTTTGTACAGATAAAGAAGAGTTTTACTTTGATAAAGAAAGATTAGTTAATAAAATAATATTGAACAGAGAAATCAAACATATCTATATATAGCTTCTCTGATGACACAGACATTACGCCGTTAAAAATCTATAAGGTGTAACATTTAAACAGGTTTAAAAAAACACAAAATTCAATTATCACGCAACCAGCACTAACTGTAACCTACCAGAATTAAAATTAACACTACCAGACTTAACTTTGGTCAACCAGAATTAAGTATGTTTCAACCTGAATTAACTCTTTTTCAACCAGAATTAAGTAATGTACTGAAGACTTACAAAACAAAGACCTTATCAACACCTTCCGTACATCACAAATCCATGCTGTTCCTGCAAAAATTAGTCTAAAACAAAGAAAAAAATTCTTGCAAGGAGTTTGTATAACATAATTAACTAAAACAACTACCTGAAAAAATTAAATACTACTAACTAACCAATAATCTATATCCTACTCCATGGACATTGGGTATATCTTCAAGAAAAGTTTGACTATGCAGATGTACTTCTACTCTTTTTGGTTACTAATTAATAAACCCTAATAGGCTTAGCTATTTTAGTGAGTAACCAACTTAGAAACCCTCATCAGATTTTCCATCAAACTTGGCCAAAACACTAAGAGTATCTACAATTGTAACATGACACCCAAAAGGTCTATGTAGCTTAATAATTGGTTTGTGGCCAAACAAAAGCCTGATAAGGAAGTATGTTTCAAGGTTAAAGTCCACTCTTAACCCTATTAAAGAATATAGCAAGCATACAACTAGTGCTTCTGCCCAAAAAGAAGTTGTAAAAGTAGTCTGTTATCATATTCTAGCAGCCTCAATTAGGAGTCCTGTTCAATAATCTTTCAGCAACTACCAATACTGAAGTGGAGTTTCTGGCATAGCGTATACTCTTGTTTTATTCCCTTGTTTCCACAAAATTCAAGCATATCTCCTTTTCTTAAATTCAGTGCCATTATCTGATCTAATGATTTTAACCCTATGATTAAGCTAATTTTCAATCTGCCTAATGAAGTTTTGAAGAATGCCACTTAGTTTCATCCTTTTATAGGCCAAAAGAATACCCACTAAATCTTGGGCAATCCTCATTAATCATAAGCAATAACTTGGCATGATTAATGCTTTTTAACAGAATAGGATCCAAAAAGATCCATCTAAGCAAGGTGTGTAATGGCTCAGGTGATAATCTTTCTAATTTTAGCCTTGCAGGAGGCCTTGTGTTGCTTTCCTTTATGTGCACAGCAACACATGGTATGGTCATTTCTGAAAACCTGGAAGGAGAAACCATCTTACTAGGTTTTCCTTCACAGTTTGTTTAGGTTTTTAAATTGATATGACCAAACCTTCTGTGCCACATTTTAAGATTTCATCAGATGTGACCTTAGCACCCAAACAGGCAAAACATTTAGCAGGTGTAGGTGTCCACATATCAAAACTGTATATATGGTGAGGTCTAAGGACACATTTGAAGTAATCTGATTTTCATCACATCTTAAAGTCCTGAAGACTACAACAAGAACATCCGTTTCAATAAAAGAACCTAGTGCTGCTTATCACACATTAGATTTGAGAAAGTTTAAAATGCCCTAGATTCCATTTACTAAAGACACACTATCAAAATCTAAATTACCAAACTCTTATTCTTCCTTTACCAGTTATGTAGCCATTAGCAACCTCCAAAAGGAAACAGATCCCCCAATGAATTCTTCAAAATCCCTCCAGTTGATCCTTGTTACCTGTCATTGCCCTAAGCAGACCACTATCAAATTATACCACTATTATTCCATGTTCTTGAGTGTATGATCCGCATATGAAAAAGAGAATTATTTCTCTTAGGGACCCCAATCCTACAATGCTTGGGTCTGCTTTGTGGACCTTTTGAAACACAGTTCTAATAAAAGTTGGTCCACCATTACAATTGGAAGTTTGGTATAGTGTTTCTCCAATTATACCTGCTATTCTTAACAGCCAGATCCCCATTTCCCTTTACAGTATTGAAGAATGAAGACATTTGTGCTGTATTTTTTGCAAAGGGGTCTACTTACGAATATGAATGTGATTTCAGAAAAATGCCGTTCTTGATTAAATTATTCACCTGGTCTTTTAGAGGACTAAAGCGTTTTGAGGTCCTGTATGTCCTGATTGTCTAGAGCTAACAGTATTAACAGTATTAACTCTAGGCCTAACATAATTAATATTTGTCCTACCAGTATTAATATTAGGCCTAACAGAATTAATGTTTGGCCTATCAGTATTAAGTTGTACTGATCTAGGAACAAATTGATTAGCATGATTAATCTTGTCATCATTAATCCATACTAGTTTTTCCACCCTGTTACCAGTATTAAAAACCCTTTGTTTCTTAAACTCAGCCGCACCTTATGCCATTTTCTTTTCAATAATAGTCCACATCTTTGATCAAATGAAACTTAACTACACAAACAAAACATTTCTTCTTTGTGAAAGAGTAACCTTCCCCTAGTTCTCTTTCCTTCATAGCATTACAATTCTTCCTGTTAACTTTAGGTGTTTCTTGATCTTTGATTGGTTGCCTAGGAGTTTTTATGTGTGAGACACAACTAGGTTCAACCTCTTTTGATTTTGGAGTAGACACACCTTTTTCATTTATTGTAATAGGTTTAGACACATACACTTCTTTAGGTACTCTTGAAATCTCAAATTCAGGATCAAAAGAATGTTCAGAGGAAGTTCCAATAATCTTGCACTGTCAGTAGATTGACAGGTAATTATTCACTGGATCTATCATCTGATACACTGGGTTTCAGCTCTTGGGTCCCTTTTTACCATAAACATACAAAGACTCATCAATTTCTTCTTGTGGTTTAGGAGTATAATCTCCACTTAAGGGATGTGGAACACCTTTATAATCATTAGTTTTTATAAATCTACTGTACAAAGGTTTTCCAACTGAGTCCTCTTCTGAACAATTAAAAACAAAAAAATTCATTTCTTCCTCATAACCTAGAACCTCATGTTGATGTATTTCATACCACTAAGCCCATTTTTACTAATTGAACTCATGCTTGAATTAATTAATCTCTAAAGATTCTTGGAAGAATCTTTCCATGAATCTAATGTTTTCTGCAATTGTTCCTTTTCTTTTACAGCTTTTCATTCCAATTCTCCTATATTTTTTAAGCTTTTCATCTTTTTCATATATTTTCTATTTGCCCTGAAATGCTAAGCTATTCAATTAGAGAAAGAGTTAGCCTGTTTTTGAAAAGTAAACAAGTTGAGCATCCCTAGTTTCTAATAGCTTGACTATAGCAAGTATTGTGCTTCTTGATCAACTACTTATTCATTTGTTCATCACAACAAAGTGTTTTAAGGTAATTGTATGAATTCAGATTCAAGTTTAGAACACAAAGATAACCTCAAGTTCCGGAGCTGATAGCCATGGTGCATGATTTCGTCCCTCTTCATCTGCAGTGTGTTCTCAAACCCAATTGACAATACCATCCATCCATTATCAGCAAGCCCGAGTGATTATTCCTCTTGCTTTCTACTATCTTGGTGTTATAAAGATAGTCAATCTTCTTTCTTTCCCATCATGTGTCCCCTTTGCTGTACATTCCCTAGATGAAAGTGACTATGTGTTGACAATTGAGCATTCACTTCTTTTTTGACAAAACCAACATGTGCTTTTCCATCAACACGAACTCTCCTCAGAAAATTAAATCTACTCACATCAAAAGCTTTAGTGAGCAAATCAGCTACATTATTATCAGTGTGTATCTTGACCATCTCTATCAATCTCTTCTCATAGGAGTCTCTAATGAAATGATGCCTAATCTCTATATGCTTTGTTTTAGAATGGTAGACAGGATTCTTGACAACACAAATAGCACTCTCATTGTCAACATGAATCTTTGTCTGCATAAAATTGTATCCATAATCCAACATCTGATTTTGGATCCAAAGCACTTGACCACAGCAGTGAGAAGCAGCAATATATTCAGCTTCAGTAGTTGAATTAGCCACCACAGTCTGCTTTTTACATTGCCAAGAGATTAACCTTGAACCAAGAAATTGACAACCTCCTGTTGTGGATTTCCTGTCCAAACTGGCACCTGCATAGTCACTGTCTGAAAAAGCTTCCAATATAAAAGGAGAGTCCTTAGGATACCAAAGGCCCAATTTGGGTCGACCTTTTAGGTATCTAAAGATCCTTTTTACTGCATTCAAGTGGGAAGCTTTTGGCTGAACTTGAAATCTTAAGCATGCACAAACTAAGAACATAATATCTGGTCTAGAGGATGTAAGGTACATTAATGACCCAATCATTGACCTGTATAAATGGATATCAACATCCTTACCATCTTCATCTTTTGTCAAAGCCTTGTTGGTTTCCATAGGAGTATTGGCTGTCCTTATACTAGAAAAACTAAATTTCTTCAAGATTTTACCAACATACTTGTCTTGACTAATGAAGATCCCATCCTCTTTCAGCTTGACTTGTAGACCCAAGAAGAAAGTAAGCTCTCCCATTGAACTCATCTGGAACCTTTTGTGTATGATTTGCTCAAAATCTGTACACAAAGACTTTTTAGTAGAACCAAAGATGATGTCATCTACATATACTTGTACTAGTAGAATATCACCCTTGACTCTTTTTATGAACAACGTTTTGTTAATTTGTCCTCTGTAGGATCCAGTGTCTAGCAGATAAGTAGAAAGAGTCTCATACCAAGCTCTAGGAGCTTGGTGTAAACCATATAAGGCTTTCTCTACTTTGTAAACTTTTTCTGGAAATTCTGGATCCACAAAACCTGGAGGTTGGCTAACATATAACTTCTCTTCAATAGTACCATAGAGAAAGACACTTTTGACATCCATCTGGTACACAATAAAATTCATGAACGATGCATAGGCCAAAAATAACCTGATTGCTTCAATCCTAGCAACAGGAGCAAAAACCTCATCATAATCAATGCCTTCTTCTTGTTTGTATCCTTGTGCTACCAGCCTGGCTTTGTTTCTGACTACTATACCCCTTTCATCTTTCTTATTTTCATACACCCACTTTGTACCAATAGCCTTCTTGCCATAAGGTAGGTCAACTAAGGTCCAAACCTTCTGACTCTTGAACTGAAGCCGCTCTTCTTGCATTGCTTCAACCCAGCTTTCATCATTAAGGGCTTGAGCTATTTTTGTGGGTTCCTGCTGAGAGAGGAAACATGCAAATAAGCAGTTCAGGAAATCTTTGTGATTTGTCCTTCTTTGTTTTTGAATGTAGCTAATCATAGCGTGTTCTCCATAATTCTTCTTTGACATGCCCCTTGTTTGTACTCCTGACTTTGGATCTCTAATTATTTGATTTTTAGGATGAATAGAGTGTACTCTAGTTGTGGGAATAGGACTGACAACAATTGAAGGTTCCCAGTTGTTGAAATCAGCCTCTGCATCCATAACTTGATCAGCAAAAGGAGAATTGTAAGTGTCCAAATCATCATCATAAGCACTGCCAAAAATGCGAGTATTTTGAACTTCAGCAGTATCCTCCAAATCAGGCATGAAAGGATCATCTGGAAAATCATTAACATCAAGAGGAAAGGATCCACCAAGAGGAACAAATGATGGTCCAGCGTCATTAGAAGTTCTTGGTGCACTAGTAGTACTAACTGGTGTGCTAACAGTATTAAGACTGTTAGTACTGCTAGTTATAATAGCCTTCCCCTGAAGAAGTTGCATGTTGCATTGTGCTTCAAACTCTTTCCTAACAGCATCTGATTGCTCTGTAGCCTCCTTCTCTTGATCCATCATCTTGTCAAGAACATTCTGCAAGACTTGTTCATTTTCACTGTCTAGTTTTTGTACAGGCTTATCACCAGCAGCATCATCAGCTATATCATCTTTACCATTATCATCTGAGCTCTGGTAGCTTGAAAAGATAGAAGACCATAATGGGAACACAATTTATTGTTGAGTAGACACATTCTTTTTTTCAGATTGTCTAGCATCAACACTTTTCTTCAAATCTGTATTACCATTAGTTTCTTGTGGACCTGCATTTTTATTAGTTTGATTCCCTACAGTAACTGGTTGATAATTCATAGAATTTGTTAAGGAATCAATATCAAAAAGCCATTTAGGTCCTTGTCATGCACCATTTGGTTTATTTTCAAGAAAGTTTACATGCAGATTCTCTTCAACTTTTCTGGTTTCAGAATTAAATACCCTGAATGCTTTGTTATTCACAGAGTATCCAACTAAAAACCCTTCTTCAGCCTTCCCATCAAACTTGCCTAAAGGGTCTAGGGTATTTAGGATAGTAACAGGACATCTAAAAGGTCTCATGAAACTTATGCTTGGTGGTCTTCCAAGAATAAGTTCATAGGATATCTTGTTATGAGACTTAGTCACTAGAACCCTATTCAGGACATAACAAGCAGTATTAACTACTTCAGCCCAAAATACACTAGGTAGAAGTGAGTCTGCTAGCATAGTCCTAGCTGCCTCAATCAGAGTCCTGTTCTTTCTCTCGGCAACTCAATTTTGTTGTGGAGTTTTGGCAACACTGCATTCCCTTTTTATCCTTTTTTGCCCACAAAATTCATTCATTTCCCTGTTTTTGAATTTTGTTCCATTATCACACCTGATTACTTTAACCTTATGGTTTAATTGGTTTTCTATTTCTGTTATAAATCTTTTAAGAATCCCACTAGTCTCATCCTTAGAGGCTAAGAAGAAAACCCAGCTAAACTTGCTAAAGTCATCAGTTACTACTTGGCAATAGGTCTTATGGTTGATACTCCTAACAGATGTTGGACCAAATAAGTCTATATGCAACATCTGTAAGGGTTGGCTGATAGAGCTCACAAGCTTGGCCTTACAGGAAGCCTTATGTTGCTTTCCCTTCTGATAAGCAACATAAGTGTGGTTATTTTCAAAAATCTTTGAAGGAAGACCTCTGACAAGGTTTCCCTTCACAAGTTTATTCATTGTTTTAATATTCACATGACCCAACCTCCTGTGCCATAAGTTAGACTCATCAATTATGGCTTTTGCAAACAAACAGGTTAAATCTCTAGAAGGAACAACATTCTTTAAATCAAAGTTTTACATATTGCTTTGCCTAGGAACTCTAAGCAGTACTTGCCTTTCATCAAGTAGCTTAAAATCAGGAGACAAAACAAGACATTCAGTTTCAGTAAAAAGAACACTATTTTTCTAGTCACACATTTGTGAGACAAAGAAAAGATTAAACTTTAGTTCTTTGACAAAAAACACATCTTCAAAGTCTAACTTATTTGTACTTATCTTTCCTTTTCCTGTTATCTTACCACCTCTAGCACTTCCACCAAAGGCAATAAAACCTCCATCAATGTCTTGATAGTCAGTAAGGAAGTCTTTGTTCCCTGTCATGTGCCTGGAACATCCACTATTAAATATTCCTTTGTTCTTCAAAGCTTGTTGTGGATTTCCCTACACAAAAGTAAGAGAGTCAGTGTCTCTTAGAGACCCAAGCCACTACTGACTTGAGTCTGCCTTGTGGATCTGTATAATTTACTCTTTTTGAGACCCATGATCCACTATTGTCTTTAGAGACATTGTTTAAATAAGTCATTTTGGGTCTCCAAACACAACCTGCTAAGGCCTTCACAACAGTGACCCCGTTTCCTTTAATAGTACTAACTGCTATTTGCCCAACAGTATTAACACCATTTACTCTGACAGTTATAACTTTTTCATTTGAAATCCTGGTATTTGGTGTTGTTGATTTATAAAAAGGCCTTTTAATAGGTGAATGAGACTTATGAAAAGCGTTTGTTCTTAATTTTGAAACATTCACACTATTTGAATGGGTAGCAATATTAACTTGTCTGAATGTACTAGTTGATGTTGTTGCCCTTAGAGAGGTTTGCTTGGTAGCACTAACTGGTACTCTTCCAAACCTTGTTAAGAATGCAGATGGAACAAATTTATTTTGATGATTTATTCTCCGAGCACTATTCTAAACTGGTCTAATTTCCCTTTGACCAGTATTCTTTCCCATATTTTTCAAAATATACTTTTTAGCCATTGTCTTTTCATGAAAATCACAGTCTTTTATTAAATGGTTGTAACTGCCACAAACAAAACAGGCTTTCTTTGTAAACCCAAATCCTAACCCTAGTTTTTGAGTCATTTTCCCATTCCAATCTCTTCTATCTACCTTAGGATTTTGAGTGATTATCCTAGGTTTTTTAGCTTGTTTAGGTTTGACAGATTCAATCCTAGCATTAGTAAACTCAATCCTTTTAAAACTAGGTTTGTCTGTTGCATGCAAATCATTAGATTGAAAAATATCCTCATCATCACTAACCCAATCTTCAATGATAACTCCACTAGGCCTAACAGATTTAACACTAGGCATTTCTACACTAGTATTGCTAGTTTAAGAGGTACTTGCTTCAACTTGAGACATACTAGCACTAGTCTTATTTGTTGTAGGCCTATAAACAAAATCATCCAATCCTGTAAAAGATAGGTCAGCTAGTGGAGGCTTGTAGTTCCCATTTAGAGGAGGAGGAACATCATGATATCCATTATCCTTTTTGAAACAATCATTTGTTTGATTGTCATCTCCATCACTTGAATGACTATCAAATATACTATTAAACAATTCACTACCACTTGAATCATTCTCATTCAGTTGATCTCCATATCCTAGACCAATTTTATCTTTAAAACTTAATTAACTGTTAATCAGTTTATTTAAGTTTTTATAAGATGTTTCAAACTGTTCTAGTTTAGTTTTTAATTCATCCTTTTCTCTTAATGTTTCATCTAACTGCTTTTTAAGTCTAATGAAAGCATTATTTTTTCTTTTACTTCAAATTCTAAGACTGCAATCTTTTCTTCATAGACAACTTCATTTTTCTAATGAACAACTAACTGTTTTTCTACAGATTCTAGGCCTAACTGATAAGCTATAATTTCTAGATTAGCCTTACTAAGAGTTTGTCTCTGTTCATCAAACTATTTTTGAAGTGTTTCATAGGTTTTTACACAGTTTTTAGAACAAGATTATACCTCTGTGTCAGACCCTGAGGAGTTTGCAGTGTAGGCCATGAGGGCAAACTCAGTTGGTTCATCTTGAGCTATATAACTCCAGTCATATCCCAGTCCATCTTGGACAATCAAAGCATTGTCCTGAATAATCAATGCATCAGAGGTCTCCACTGGTATAGTCCTTCTGGTGTTGTCCCTGCTCTTATACCCTGCATCTCCATTCCTATTTTCTTGATTTCTTGGTGCTCTACATTCCCTTACAAAATGGCCCCTTCTATGACAGTTAAAGCATTTAACCTTAGTTTTATCAAAACCTACAGGTTATTTGCCATTGAAGATTAACTTTCTTCCAGACTTTTTATAAAATCGCTTAACCCTCATAGAAAGCATGGCCACATGCCATTTAAGGTCCATTTCTTCCAAATCATCATGATCAGTCTGCTCTAGGTCTTCATCATCCAATTGTGGACTATTTGACTGATTAGTAAAGAATGAGAATATTAGATCACAAGTATATGATGATGAAGAGGCTTGTCCCTGAGAATTATGGCCTGATGTAGTAGAAACACCTTTAGCAGTATTAACTTCATTACTGCTGCTAGTGTCTTCTGCAGAGAGAAAGGCCACATTATGAGAGTTTGAAGATGATCCAGAGGAACCTTTGATATCAGTTTCAAACACTTTTAGGTTATTGTATAGATCATCAATATCTAAATCATCTATACCATCTTTGTTCCTCATAATCAAGGCTACATTGTTCCATGATGAAGGTAGAGCTCTTAAAAATTTCTGATTTGCATCTTCATTAGAAACAGCTGCACCATGAACTTATAGTAGACTGATAAGTTTTGAAATTATTGCTTCAAGACATTCTTCTGCATCTTCTTAGATTTAACATTGCCACCTAATCTACTCTTGATAGTAGCCCACAGAGACTTTGCATCCTTTATTCCATGGAACCTCAGTTGATACTCATCAGGAATAGCCAAAAGCATAATGCTTTTAGCTTTTCTTTATCTTTGTCTTTGTAATAGTGATTGAGCAATCTTTGGAGGTACTATAGTTTCAACACCATTTTCATCAGTTGTTACTTGTATAGGACCATCACCATTCAAGATCACTTGCCACAAACTATAATCTGTGTTAGTGAGATACTGCTCCATCCTCATGCTCCAAAGGGTATATTCACCCTTCTTGAGGATAGGAAGTTTTACAGTAGACACCATTTGAGGAGATTCTACTGGTGCTATTTGTGTTGCAGGTTCTTCACCAGACATTGTGTATTATAGGAAGAGATCTAGATCTGATAAAGTTCTTCTTATTCAGAGTTTCTCCACAAGCTCTGATACCACTTGTGAAGTCCCAATGAAACGGATCTTCTTTAGCTTGTTAAAGCTTAGTTAACTTGGATAAATCCAAACTAACTATATGAGAAACTATGATTGTGAATACTACAAGTTATGCGGAATCTAACTTGCAATACTAAGAAGAACAATGAATACTAAACTTGAATATATTGATTGTAAATATTCTGCCTAGGTTACAGAATAACTAACTATAAATTGATATGTGTTTGATGTGAAAATTGATATCTCTAACTATGTCGTAGGGTTCCTTTTATACAATAAGGAAACCCTAATGGACTTACAAACCGCGTTAAGTGATCATGCATATCTATTCCTAATATATCTCATGCATATCACATAAGCAGTACTAACTTCTTATACTAATAGTACTAATAAACTAACATTTTGTACTAACAGTACTAACTATAACTAGCAGTACTATTTCTTCAGTCTTTAGTAGCAGTATCAATCTTGAACCAGCAGTAAGTAGTACTAGCAGTAGTAACTCAGAATTCCCAACAGCCAATACTGGTCTCTAAATCGCTCCAAAAGTCACTGTACTCTCTTTTGCTCATGCTCTAGGCTCCTAAGTCGATATCTCTAGGAGAAGATCTCATCCCTGATTGCCCCTGACCTAGTAAACAACTCCCCTATATCCCTATCATACCTCTCAAACAAAGCAGGTGATAGCTCCCCTAATCATATCATATGATCATGAATCAACCCTCCCTGCATCTCAACCTGGGCTCCTAACTCAGTCAAAAATCCCTCATCCTCATCCGTAGCGGGTGAAGCTACAGGTAATGGAACGGTCAGTGGTATCATGGGTGATGAAATAGGTGAAGGAACGATAGAAAGTGCTGAAGAAACAAGAAGTGAACCAGACGACCACTCAGGAGATGGCGGTGTCTGAACATGTGGGGCTAGTGGCGGGTAAGTAGGAACATCAATGTAAGCACTACCATCCTCTGGGTCTATCCATGTAGTGAGAGTGGGCTACCTAAGTGCCAACACTCTAGCTGGTCTCTTAGGCTCTAGTACAGATCCAGAACCCTGACCTACCTCGAATACACTAGGCATCTGACCCTCTCTCGACGCTATCTCCCAGCGTCTCAACGCCCTATAACCCAATCCTAGAGGCTCACCCATGGCTGTCTCTACAATTGGGGCTGCCCGCTGCTGACCCTCAGGTACAGCCTCATCTCCTCCTAAACCAAGACTCTCATCTATCATACCGAGATTCTTGTCCCCCGCAACAAGACCCTCATCCCCTGCAGTAGGACCCTCGTCCTCTGCGTCTTCGCTCTCACTATCGGAATCTAAACTCTCCTCTACCTCCTCGTCCTCATCCTCCTCATCCTCCTCCTTATCATCCTCTACTAACTTAGATGTGAACGAAGGTCTGGTGGAGATGATGATGGTGAACTCTTGTAAGAGGACCTAAACCTCTTACGAAATGTTGAATCAGACATAGCTGCCACCTCTGCTATACTGGCAGAGAGGCCAGGTGACATCATAGGCAGAACATGCACAGCCATACGTGCGGTCCTACAAAGAAATGGAACTAAGGTGGGTGTAGTATGGGTAAGTGGGTGATCTGGTAAAAGTGGTGCGGTGAAATCCGATGGCATGGATCTCGCACCGAACATGTTAGAATCCTCTGACTCCTCAGCATGACGTGTGGGTGGTGTACTATCAGGTAGTGAAGTGGGTGATGTGTTGAGAATCGTTTAAGCTCCTAAGATCAAAAATAACAAAGTATGTAGATACGCAGTGGAATTTAAATAACGAACAATGTTATTTTCATCAGGTTATACATTCACATCAAGCCCTAATTCTATTTTATCAGAATAGAACGGGTACCTACCTATAACAGGGATCAAGAACATATTGACCTTAGGGCTAAGATGATCTCCAATGGTGAGATCGCCTGGTGTTTCCTGACTACATGATTGAAACACCTTAAACACACATTAGACGTCTAAAAACACACATAAACAATGTCTAGGGATCTCTTTATATAGAGAGTCTATCTAGACTTACAAGGAAATCTAATTATATTAGGAAACTAAATCTTTTCCTAATCTTTGATCATTATCTTTTAAGAAAGTCTTCTAAAATCCTTCATCTTTTGTAGAATTTAATAATGTCGAATTAGTACCTTCTTGTTTCATTCTTTTATCATTCTTTTTGTATCATTGTTTTTGTATCATCAAATCAATAATTCCTAGCAATCTTCCCCTATTTGATGATGACAAAACAAACTGTAAACTAATTCCAAGATGATCCATAGTAGCTTAATCTTCAGCAATCTTCATCTTCAAATCTGATCTTCCATGAATGAAACAATCTTCCCTTTAACTTGAGATTTCCTTTGAACTTGTTGAAACTTCTTCAACACAATCCAACAAGTAATTTATTTAACAATTAAATTTAATATTATGCTCATTAGGTGCATGCTTTTAATCCATACTTAGATTCTAGCATTTTTGTATATTTTTTAAAGATTATATTGGATTCATAAAAACCTCATATGATTACATATCGTCCTCGCTAGGTAATCAATCAATAAAGAGTTTTTGAAATCCAATTCGTCATATTTCTTTCCAAGAAAACAAGTATGACAATCAAATCATCTTTATATATTTAAGGTTCGTAAATGAGGAAGTTTTAATCATAGTCAATTACTTGATTAAGAGTAAACACTTATGTCATTTGACATACAATAAATATCTATACAAAATATTATCCTTATGAGTCTTCTCTAAAAAGGAAACTCATTCAAACTTCATCATCAAACCGAGAGGTTAAAGATAAAACAAATTCCAAGAATATGATTATCTCCTTTTGGACAACATCTCTTCATTCATAGTCTTTGAGTCATTCATTATATCTAAGATCTAATAATGCATCTCCTATGGTTAGCAGGTTCACAATGGCCTTCTAACTCATAATCCTCACCATTGATATAGAAACATATCATGAGGTATCCTTGAGGATCTATGAATGCGAGTAACATCATTATAAGGTTTATCATTATCATGCCTTGCCTTAGTATGACATTTGCTAGTGCGTTTTAGAAGTTTTATGTATCTTCTTCTTGAAGTAATTCAAGACCTACAATACTCCCACTCGCTTTAGCAAAGTGAGACTCCCACTCACTTCTTGTATATTTGAGACTATTATCAAATAACTCAGCATTGACGAGCAACAGAAACTTTATTCTCGTGTGGGTTGTAGAAATGGTATCCCATTGTTTCCTTTGGGTATTCAACAAAATACACTTAATAGTTCTATACATTTGTCAATAATAATCTCCAAGATATTTTTACCAAATTTAGAATTTCAATCAAAACACAATGAGATTCATCTCATTTTATCTTAATTAACCTTCTAGGTTGGAGTCTTATTGGATATATCCACGACATACTTAATTATCTAACCTTGATCTCTTTAAGGAGTTAAATAAGTTAAGGTCGTCATGAATCAAAACAATATTCATATATACAGCTTGATTACCCTTGTTGGACATACCATAAAATATGGTATTCCAATAACATTGATCTTGTACTTTATGGCTTTTTCTATTATACCAACTTAAGTTAAAACGTAATGGTATCAATAGTATTACTAAGCTAAATTGCATCCTGTTATAAGTCTTTGATCAAGTCAATGACTTAATGTGTATGTGCTACCAAGTAGACATAAACATCCAATACATTACTATTTTTTATAAGTCTTTGACCAAGCCAATGACTTCATGTGCATGTCTTTACCAAGAAGACATAACAAGATAACTTTTACTTTACGTTCTAAGTCTTTTCATAAGTGAATGACTTAACGTACATGTCTTTAACATGAAGACATAACAATTTTTAAAACTAAAGTAAATCAATAGTAATTTCAAGTTAATTTCAAGGTTCATGTTTATGATTTCCAAGAAAACATAATCATGTAGCTTATCTTTTTATCTTGACACATTTTTTAATATGGCTACATACATTAAATGTGTAGGAGTCCTAATAGATTAATAGTTTTCTTACTTTGCAGTCACGGGAAATCATTAGTCATATTGTTCTAAGTTGTTCCTTGCACACAATAAATATTTCTCTCACTTGTGCAGGGTACAACTTCTTTGCATACAACAACACCACACTAGATAATTTGTTTGTATCGACAATATGGCAGTGTCAAGCTCATAGCTAGTGTATATAGAACTCCATCTATTAATAAGGAATCGTGCATAACTATCAAAGATAACATTAAACGAAAGCGACATCTCTAAGGCAACAAATTATCAAAGATAATATGCGGTGATTCTTACTAAATAAAGATGTTTCACACTTGGAAAGTAATTTATTATTTCAAGCCACGCCAGAAATAAAGTTAGATGTCTACGAGGAAACAACTCATAACTCCCACTGAATTTGACAACATTGCAAGTTTGTCCTATATTCATAAAATGCATTACTCCCACTAAATCTGACAACAGTGTGAGTGCTTCTTCACTAGTGAAAGTAATTTGCAATTTATCTTTCCATTTATTGAATGTCTACTCATTATTGCCAATGTGCTTAGATATTCAAGGAAGTATGTTCAAGTTCTAGCCATCTCAGCTATTTTATTAACTTGAAAAATTGGCATGCAATTCCTCCTTTATCCGCTCGCTTTACCTCAAGGGTGTGCAACGTCTCTTACTGGTTTAAAGAAACAGCTATAGACACGAGTTCTCTAGTTATTGCCTTTTCCAGTATTGTGGTTACATTTTCGTCTTCCAATCAAACCTCATAAATATGTCTTGTTTACAACAAGATATTTTAATCTTGATATCTATAGACATTGGTTATCTAGTTATTAAAGTTTCTTATTATGATTTAAAGATTTCAAAATCAAATAAGGAATCAGTCTTGAAAGAATAAGAAGTCCAATTTACATAACATGTAAGTTTGGTATGAGTTTGAATAGAATTTAGGATAATTCTTTCATTCCTATTATAACTTTTTCCATAAGTAAAAAGTATAGGAAATAGTCTTTCTTTCCTTAGGAAAATTAGACACAGTTTGTCTTTCATAAGGAAGAACAAACTTTTGTTTACGATATCCTTGCATTAATACATTAAAAGAACTTGCAAAGTTCATTTTCAGTATTTTTGATAATCCATCTCTTATAAAATTAACTACCCATGTTTATACATAAATAAACAATTAATTTTATCAAGAGTCTAAGATCCAACTTGACGTTCTACCATTAATGCAGTTGATCTCCTAGAAATGGTTTAGAACTCAAAAGGTAATCAACGTGTGATAATTGCCAACATGTGCAACTCTTAGGTGATATGGGGCACGAGGCATCATAATCCAGAATTATAATGTCAAGTAGCATGTTTAACCCCATCTTATGCCTCGGGTTGAAGTTCTGAACAACATACTCGATTTAAGTCGTCCAATACAAAATCAGTAATTTTACAGTCTCATGTCTGACCATACGATTGTTATATTACCTTATTTGTAAAATTTACCTAAAACTGTTTTAGAGTAAAAATTACAACTCAAGTGATTTCATACTTGAATTGAAATTGACTTATTTTTAGGGTAGAGTTTTGATAAAATGATGTTACCAAAATTTGTGTATAAGGAAGCATGCATACAACCTTATTACACTAGTAATTTTAAAACATTTCCATTTTCGTTTAAAAAACTTTTATAAATAGAAATCCCATAATTTTATAAACCACATGCCATTTATAAAATTAGCGTTACCATGTTTACAATATTTCCA
This sequence comes from Tanacetum coccineum, assembly GCA_026074375.1. NCBI lineage: Eukaryota > Viridiplantae > Streptophyta > Magnoliopsida > Asterales > Asteraceae > Tanacetum > Tanacetum coccineum. Next base: position 38,792 of record BQNB010035651.1, read on the forward strand.
ATTATAAGTAACATTACTACGGATAAGGTTAAATCCCCATGAGATATAATCAAATCCTAGATAGATACCAAACATGATTTATTCCATCTTTAGTAATTATTACAACATACCATAAATATTGTTAAAACGTTTATGTAAAAATGTTTATCCTTGCGTTGTTTCGTCGCGGGTTCCCTTGCGAAAACCACTAAACTCATGCGTTATAGAACGTTTGCAAGAATTCTAACAAGTTTACGTATATAGCCCATGATTTAGCAAAGTGTACATATCAATATACATACAATAAGCATTTTAATCCTTGGCTTTTAGTCCATATTAATTTTTGAAAATTATTTTTGCATTTATACATAAAAAAATGCCACATATATATAACATGCAAAACCAATTCAAACAATTAATCATACTAAACAAATCAATGTACGCAATTAAACAAGAATTCAACAAAAAGTCTTCTCAGCTTTTGTAATTAAACAATTAATTCACATAGCAAAGATTTCATGCATATCATATATATTAAGCTTAATAACTATGGTTTACATGCATGTAACCCATGATTGATAATTTATTACTTCATAAATAAGCAACAATATATATCGTAAATAATGTAAAACATTCACATATTTTGTTTCCTTATCTTATGTGTTATTTAGGATAAAATATTTCACTAAATAGTTTTCTAAATTAAATGACACATAAAAAGGCAAAAAAATATTCATGTTTTCATATTTTATGTGATATCTGAAGCAAATATATTTTACTAAATAATTTTCTAAATTAAAATTTCACATAAAAGGAAAATAATATTCACAAAATATGTAGCATATTTTATGTGATTAATAAGGCAAAAAATATTTCACAAAATAATTTCCTAAATTAAATTTCACATAAAAGGTAAGAAATTTACACAAAAATATGCATTTTTACATGTTTTTTACGTAATTACAAAGCTATATAATTTGGCTCGTGATGCCACTATTAGAAATCGTTATCTAAAAACCTAATATTTCATTAATATCATACGAGCTACGCAGTGGAAATTAAACACATATAGCACTTATAATTAACACAAACAAACGTAAAAGGAAAACATAGTGAATAACAATCAAGCTACGTGAAGAACCAGAGACTTCTTTGAGTACACGCATGTGTGTAATACATGCGAAACCAAAACCCTTCGAGTTGCTATAGTAAGCAACCTCTACGTGTATCCACACTACACGTTAACCAATACCACCCGAATGCTAGTTCCACAAACCAACGAACGAAGAATACAAAGAGTAATCGAAAAAAACAAAACCCTAAGGATGTTTGTTTTGTTCGACCACAACAAGAGAAGAAGAGAGGGAATGAGATTAATAATGAGGTCTAGGGATCCTCTATTTATAGTGTTAGGATTAGGGTTACATAGCTTTGGGAAAAAGTTACCTAATCTTGACACTTTTGGTCTCTCTTCTTTTCTTTACATGTGGCCGGTCACCAAACCAAGTCCAAACATCCTTGGTGTTGACTTTTGACTTTTCTAATATTTATGGATAGTTACTTCTAATTACCCATTAATTAAAAAGCCTTATAGTTAATTACTCTTAAACGAACTAATTAACGACCGTTAGTATTCTATCGTTGAAATATTAATATATATAATAAATATACACTTATATTATTATATACATTAATTGAGTATTAAATACATATATAATAAATATACACTTATATTATTATATATATACCAATAGAGTGATATCTATGTGTATACGTGTGTGACCCCGTAGGCTCACGTATTCCTAGCCGTATAAATATCCGTATGACATGAGCACAAACCAACAATTTTCCGCTGCGTAGGTCATAGCCATTCAGGATACCACCAGAACCCTACACTTAGAAATTACCTCACAAGCAACTGCAGCCCTAGAAGTCAATGACTCATGTGCATCTTCTTTTATCACTCCAACAACTCGTAAAGCAACCACATTATTGTCACCTTTATACCTGAGTGGTTCTCGTACTAACCATTGATCCCTATCGTATGCAAACTGATAGGTGATTAAATCTTGAGTCTTAAAACCTTTAAACATCACCCATATCGTAACTCCATAGAGGTTCTACCTCAAATCCCTGATCTCCCTGTGGTTCCACCTCAGACTCAACCCTTATATAAAACCCTAACAATAAATCAATTTAGCCGAGAGCTACCTCGAAAAATCCTCAGAAGTATAGCCATTGTCAGTTAAAAACTAGCAAACTTGAATCTTGAACCTAAGTAACAAACTAGTCGACAAAACCATTGATGATAAAAGAACCCTAACCGAAAAACCTTGTACAAAATCGATCAAAGAAAACCCTTTGATGACACCCTTGCTCAAATCGATCAAACTTCACCACCAAGTAACCTTCTTTATGCCGAACCCTTGATGTCACTCTTGCAAAACCTTGTCACATTTGAAGCTCAAAACCGAAACTCAAAGAACCTCGTGACAAAAGAAAACGATTTCCTATAACAATGGGCGAATCGATCCACACCCTTGCAAGACAAATTCAAGAACCTTGAATCTTAAGTAATCTTGACTCGTAAACCTAGAAACCTCGAACCTTATCATCTATACAAAAAAAGCCCACCAATAACCGAAAACAACAAACAAGACACCAAACTTCGAGAGAAGATATCTCCTTCTTGGAACCCCCGATGCAAGATCCTTCCGGTGAGATTCTAGATCTATGTGTCTTTATCCAACGATTCCAATTTCATAGAAATCCAATGTTAAACCGACAAACCAAACCCGATTCAATAGTTTCTCTTGTTTCGGCTCTCTTCACAAAGTGTGATTCATTCTTCTTGAACAAGGCTCTATATACCAATTGTTTGACAATTACAATAACAAACCCTTAAACTTATATGCCAACTATTACATAGTAATAAGCAAACAACCCAAAATAGCTCAAATATACATTTTGATACCAAATTACGGTGAAATGATCCGCGGTTTCTATATGCTTCTTTATAAGGGTGATCATGGTTCGAAAGTCAGACCGGACTGATCAAGACTGGACCGAAACCGAATTTGTCCAAAACGTTGGATCGAGGACCGGACCAAAATGGTCCGGTCCGGTTCGGTTTCGGCCCGGTACGATCCGGTCCAACAAAGCATAATCACCGGGTTTTTTGTAAGATCGAATCGGATCTACTGGACTGAACACAGAATTTAAGGAAAAGCGTGGACCGATGACCGGACCGAAAATATGTTCGGTCCGGTCCGGTTGGTCTGGTTTCCCGGTCGGATTTATCGGTCCAATCGACGATTCAATATGCTCAGCACTATTCCTTTGTCATATGCAATCTTTATATAAGTTTTAAACTTTTAATTCTTCTAGAGTTCTACTTCTATTACTGAAATCTTATAGGCTTTGTTTTGCTAAGCCCAAGAAACTGTTGTCTTACCAAGGGGGTCAACCAAGCCCAACCCACAAAAACCAACAAAACACTAGTTTAAAAAACACTCTTATCTAGTAGTGCCTTGGGAAAAACGAAAAGGAAAAAAAGGTATCGTGATAGACACGAACACATTGAACCAACAACCAACAGTTACTTATATAGATACCAAATAACAACTAAATTAATCAAAAGTTAGATAGATCTTTGAATAATAGTAAACAAGAAGAATGGTGTTATGGGAAATAGCATTAGGAACAGCTTATTTCTTAGGATTAAAGAGGACATACAGACATGCTTTAAGGATTCAACGTCGTCTTGTTAGCCCTAAATATCCCAAGATCCGTCAATTCCTTCACGGGTAATTATTTATCTCATCTGTATAGTTTTTTTTTTTAAATGTTTAGATTTGTAACTATTTGATTTAATAAATTAACCCTTAAATGAATGCATTTATCATTTATGTGAATATAAGTGATGAATTACTAACTGAGCTGGATAGTTTTTGTTAAGTTTAGCTTGTTTAAGTTAGCTTATTTCTTGGGTTATTACTTTTTAGAATTTGGAAAATCCAATTAGTTCGCTTTTTTCAGCTTATGAGCTGATCAAATTGAGCTGATTTGCTTTCTAAATTTTAATAAGTCGATATTCTGATTACCAATAACATAAGGTAATCTAAGCACATCAAAACTTGGAAGAAAAAATACAGTCACCCAAACATACATCAGCACGATTATATTAAGCTATCAAATCCGCTCTGTATAATCAAATAGCTTTACGCACATTGGCATCAAGTTGCAGACTAGCTTAGGGCATCACTAACCAATATCTGGTGCGGTAGTTAGGTAACAGTCACATGCCGACGTAGTTTGTTGAGAACTCGTTAGCTGCTCATTTCCTTACGCTGTTTATCTTTCATAATAGCTACTATTGAGTATTGTTATCTCCACTTGATAGCTGCCTGCATCATTAGACCCAAAAACTCGAATGGAAAACACAATTTTTTTCCTAGATTTTTGTAGCAATATTCACGAACTTTTGATTGCTGAATCAATCCTCATAGTATCTTCTTTTTTTCTGATTGATTATAATGACACATTGACGATCATCATTTCCATGATACTCGACCTACTTGAATTTTTTTCATTAGTTTATTTTGTATTTTGCAAGAACAATAAGGTTATCGGAGAAATGGCTGATTGTAAAATAGCCAGTACTTCATTTATCGTTCATTATACTCAACCGACTTTTAAGACTAGCAATTGGCTTATTTTCATTAATACGTAGAATATTGCCTGACAGTAAGTGAAGCCATGGAAATTAGCACACTGTTGTGACGAGTAGTTAATACATAACAGAAGAAGCAATTGCTTAGCAGCTTGAGCTTCTTAAGAAATCACAGGGGAATATGCTCAGATGCTTATATGAGTACAATACATGTGCTAGAACTACTAGCACGTGTAACACATATTCCATACACCTTATAACTTATAACGTAAACCTGCAACAAGAATCTATAACATTGCGGGCCCCTGTGATATATCCACGGCTTCATGTGTTGTGTGTCGGAGACTACCTTAAAAGCATCATTGATGAGACTCCTCTTCTTTTGAAACATATCTATCTGCAAACCTTCATAATGCCTTGCTTATCGGGAAAATTTATTAGAACATATCCATCCACGTATTGACGTATGTCACCTGATCATGCTTATTTTCTCGGGTACAAATTTAGTAACAAATAACAGTCTCTCTTAGTAGCACTCTGCTGGTAGATGCTATCTGATTACTTTTAGATCATTATCATCATCTGTTGCTTGAGAATAGACTAATAGTAACAATACTATTACTGATTTTATGTAGCAAACTTCTGCGAGGGCAAACTTATTTACATTGAAATTTTTATAAGAAAACTTGCCTATTTTGTATGACAGTAAGTTTAGCTTTTCACTGTAACAACCTTATAATTTGTTGTTTATGACTGCTTCCAAAAACATTTGATTAGTTCTTTTCCAATCATAACTGTTAATGCGAATGATTATGTGTTTGCGTATTGTAATAGCAATTGTTCAAGTCGTTGGACATCCTTATGTGTATAATGAGTTGGTATATAGCCTGTTCATATTTAATCAACCCTCTCTGTATTTTCTGGTTTATCCTTATCCTATTCAAGATAAATGAGATCTATAGTTAAGTATGCTAGCCTGAGGAAGCTATATAGTGAAGGTTCTCTAACTTTAAGCAAATATTATGATTGACAGTCGAGATAAAAATCTTAGATTGTGAATGTAGACTGATTGTTTAACCACATAACTAAATAAATATTCGAAACAGCTTTAGTAATAGCCTTTTTTTTTGCTTACAGGAGAACAAAAACTGTATTTGATGCAACACTGAAGATTCACCGTGAGATACAAAAAAGAGACCTAGAAGTTGGTCGAAATTTGGGGAACTGGGTTCTTAGGTGGCTTGACAAGATGAAACCAGCTGCTCAGATTCGAGCAGTGGGTTCTACTACTCTCCAATCTGCTAGTAGCACAATAAGAATGCCAACCAGACAGTTGCTCGAGGCATATCGCCAGAAAACTCTAGGGGGGTTTAGGTATCGAGAAACTGGCAGGCGTTTGGTTACCTCCTCAAGGAACCTTTGGCATACAACATACCCAACGGTTGCAAAGCTGTTGAGGCGTCGAAATCCTTTGGCAAGTAATATACAATATAGACAATTGGTATCAAACGCTGAGAGTTATAAGTTTGGATATGGGATCAATGGAGTTATTCGCGATGATATAATGCAATACTTGAGTCATGTTTAATGTTGGTTTCACAGATTTTAGTTAATTTGTGTTTACGGATAGTAAATTGCGATAAGTGCGTCAATGGACGTGTTTTTGTTAGGCCTTTTAGACGACTGATTCTACCTTATATCTTGTAAGCATATGTATTTCCCTATATGCAAAGGTTTAGATGGCCCTTTGAAACTATCACAATGCTGAAGTTTTGCTGAAATAAACGTTTTTTATGGCTTGCTTTGTTTTTTGTCCTCGGTCTACGATCATTGTTTGATTGTGAAGCGATACTGTTGCTACGAAACATGAATGAGTCGTTTCAAAATGAGTTTACAACCCCTCAATCAGATATATTCCAAGCACTAAATAGCACCTAGAATACACAATAATGTAATTTTTTACAAGTTTAAAACGAGTAATAAATTAAGAAAATCTTGATCAAATATATTTGTTTCCAATTCCAATAGGCAATATTTTTTCCATAACAAACAAATATGAGCCTAATGAATCTTCACCGACTTAAACCTAAAAAACACCATTTCAAAACGTAGGGTTTGATTACAGTTTCTGCAAGACAAAAAAATATGGCTATGCAAACAGGACTAGGTTTATCAAAGATCTTCATTCTAATGGGAGCAGGTAAATTCTTATTCCAACAATTATTATACTTTTCAATGATGAATTCGATTGTATCGTGCACCTTTAATCAGTTGATGTTCTATTATATGTGTGGTTATATAAGTGGATTTACCGTTTTTGGTGTCATTGTTATGACTAAGTCATTACTATGATCATTAGCAGTGGTATATAGTACATTGGTATATATGTATTTTGCGTTATATGGTTAAACCACAAACACTTGTTTTTCTATGTTACGTGAGTGTGACAAATGCCGAAGTGAATTGCGGTTTTATTTCTACTGTGGATCATGCCATCTGACGATTTATACTTGTTTTCACGGCTCTTAGAGCATTTCCAATGCTTTGAACTTTGCCAAGTGCGTAGCAGTACCACATCAGATATTTATTGATCACTACTTTATATAAACTTGCTCGTTATAAACTCGCAAAGTCTATAGATCTTGATGTGTTATTCCACTGAAATTGTATGGTTCGGTACATTGCCAAGATTAACTGATGACTCATAAAATTCATTTAGATGCTCATATATGCCAATTCATTGAACTCCATTGTGGATGTTCTTCTTCAGTAAACTTTCAATTGCATTGGGGTAAATGTTATGGATGCCACGTTACCATAAACGTGACTCTGAAGACTCAAATGAATATGAGTTGTACCTATATGAACCTAACTAGCATGGTCTTTACGAAATGATTTATTATTTCCATATACTTGTGATCAAATTTGGAATGGTTGTAAGACGGTAACCAATGCAGTGAACTGATGAAAATATAAATGTATGAACGTGTTTTGTTTGCAGGGTTCACCGGTGCAATTCTGCTTAAAAATGGCAAGCTAGCTGATTTTTTGGGTGAACTTCAGGTATATGTTATTCATTATCTTCTACGGATTTCATAAATAAGTTAATTCTACATTATTTGGCACACTTATGTAAATATATGATGTCAAGTGACTGAATTTTAGTACAGTGTTAATTTTTTTATTTATGTTTTGATATTAATGGACTTCAAATATTGGGCAGTCGTTAGTGAAAGAATACGTAGGAAAGAAACACAATGGAGCTGATGATGAATGTGCCGATGCAATTACTAACCAAGTAAATATACTTCACTCAGTAGTTGTTTATGTACATGCTCTTTCATTAAGATATGTTTGTTTTCATGATGCTAACATATATAAAGCAAATAGGTTCGCCGGTTAGCAATGGAAGTTCGACAATTGGCATCACCACGCCCGATCACTGTTGTAAATGGAAGTTCTAGCGGTATATTATTTATACATACTTTTCTAGTCATTTATGTCATAAAGTTCTTAAATTGTATACACTACTCGTGTCTAATGTTATTCTTTTATGCTGTCAGTATAACATCTCTGGTGGGACCAGTGGTTGCGTTGGGTGCAGCGGGTTATGGATACATGTGGTGAAAGGTATGATCGATTTGATCTTTTGTTGACTTTAATCGCGCACATTGTAGGAGCTTTCAAATTGATACTTTTTTCAAATTGTGTTTTAGCGTCTTACTTTCTCAGACCTCATGTATGTGACAAGGCATAATATGGCAAATGCGGTTTCAAATTTGACAAATAATCTTGAACATGTTACGGATGCTATCGCTGTAAGCTCCTACTAAAATCTCAGAGTACCTTTATTTATATATATATCAGATTGGTTATATCGATGCTTATTTTTTATTTTTATTTTTTTATATTTTTCATTGTTCTTTTCGTTGATCAGGCAGCAAAGAGGCATTTAATTCAGAGGGTTCAGAATTTGGAGGGGAGAATGGATAAACAAGTTGAGATATCAAAGTTAAATCTAGAGCAGGTACATTAGGTAGCCACAAATAGAGGTTTAAACTTAACCGAAAGTATAATCTATTTTTTAAACTCGTGAAACAGTT
>BQNB010035652.1:0-29099 GCA_026074375.1 Tanacetum coccineum
GAGTCTTTTTCTAACATCTAACATAAGGCCTTCTGACTGATCCTCATCTTAGCTTCCTTTTGCATGGCATCACTAGAGACGTAAACATTTTTGTGCTTCGTTTGTACTTTAGGTGCAATTTTGTTCTCACTAGTGATCATTTGTATGGTACTTGGTGGCGTTGCCTGCAGGAAACAAAATTACCGCGTGTATCAAACACTGAATTAAATATGAAGAATTATATATATGTAGGTTCATAGAACACATGTATGTACCTTTGGATCCAAAACACCTTGATTCTTTGACCATGCAACAAAACCACCTACTGCATCCAAAACTGTTGTGCAACCGTTATTTCCTACATCCAGTATAAATGTTGCATCCACTAGAGATTTATCAATTGACACTTTGTAGCAATCCTTTAAGTGCCACAGTCTGCACTTTATTGCTTAAAAAAATGATTTGTTGCATGTATGTATCAGAAATTAATTAAACAAAAGAATATATGAACATGTTGAAATACATACTTGTGGTAGTACTAGTAGTGGAGACACATTTTCTTGTGATTGGGAAACTTGACGTGAAGAATCCTTTTGTATTGATCTAGTCATTTTCTTAGATCTGACTGATTTAACAGTTTCACAGGGGGATGTTTTATTACTTACCCTTGTTTCCATTTCCTTTTCCAAAGTTGCAAGTCCATTAGACTTCTAAATGCTCGCGTCATTCTCACATCCAAAAACAGTTGTTACGTCCTCCTCATCAGCGCTGCTATTGATAGGATTAATGTCCACCGGAGACACCTGCAATATAAATTAAGAAATGCATAGACTCGTCAGTTTAGGATCAGTGCATGCTATCTATAGTGTTGGGTTTAAAAGTTTTCTTGATGTTGTTTGGATTACTGCTCATGTTTGAAGTTAATGTTTCTGAAGAAGTTAATACTGCAAGTGTATAAGTTAGTATTGCTTGTTAGTTAGTACTACTTAGTGTATAAGTTAGTGCTGTTAGTGTTAATTAGAAAATAAAATTGTTAACAACATAAAAAAATGTCTTACATTTGGTGGTGTCAATTGAGTTGACATTGACTGCGACCGCCCCCCATGTGCAACCAACTGATTCTTCAGTTTAGTAACCATTCCCTCTGTTTGTGACATCTTGTTGAACAAATTCTGGATTAATAGTTCTTTTTCTTGATGTTCGCGTCTCTCATTATCAAGTTGACTTTGAAGTAACAAAATTCTTTCATCAGATGCTTGTCTGCTTCGAGGAAGATCAAAATACCTCTTGTATGTAATTCCACTTCCCACTCTTCTTGCATAACCTCCATTTTCCTTACCTAATACAACTGTCATGGCATCAGTGCCATGATCAACCTTCAAGGTTCCTTCTTTGATCTTGTCTTTAGTTTCTTTCTGCACACAAAATATAGGAAATAGGTTATTATACGAAAATGAACATAATAATAAAATTTGCAGTCAAACTTATAAGTTTATCTCCCACTGATCTAATCTCATCATCTGGATATTCTTCATCTTTGTTTACCCTTCCTTTCAACCACAGTGTACCACGAGGGGGTTCTTCATCTGGTTCAATTTCTTTTTTTTCGATCTTATAAACATCAAATACATACACATGTAAGTTAAACCAATATAAACGAAAGTAATATGAGGGTATTAAATGCACAAAATTGCAAATAGTGCAATGTAAACCGATTTATATCACAATACTCCTCTCTCATTGTAAACAAACATATGTAATCTTACATTTTCTCTTTCAAAAAAACATATCCACCTCGTCCCATTTTATGATGATAAACATTTGAACACGCGCCATTTTACCTCTAGCTGATTTCTCCTAAAAACACAAATCACATGTGGTTGGGATTAAAACCTTCTTGAACCCGTTATAGATTAATGTTCTCAAGTAAAGAAATGCTAGCTGAGAATCTTCAAGAAAAGATACAACTTAGTACGCTAAGTAAATATGTTACAAACTACTAAAGGCTAGTGACATAATTAGTACTGCTAGTTAATTTATTCTACTAGCAATATTAAGTTAGTACTTGGAGAACTACAATAAATATATGTCGTGTTACTACTGTTGGTAATAACCAGTTATAAGGGCTGCAGGCGAGTGGGAGTTAATGCTGCCCAATAAAAGTTACTACTACTAGTTCCAAAGTAAGACTTCTAGTGGAAACATTACTCAAACTGTTGGAGTGTTTTAAAGTGCTGAGAAGACATTACAGCACAGATTATGAAATGACATATAGACTTAAATAAAGATGACTAATTAAAACCTTATATGCATCGGTGGTAGTGTAGTTTACAAACTCGACCCATTCTTCTGCTTTCATAACTGCACTATACTTGACCGGGAGTTCATTCAGTTTCGAAGGTGTATTTAGGTTTGGCAATATGTATTTTTTCGTTCAGTTACATTCTGAAATACCTTAGCATTTACCGAGACGATGCCATTACCAAGATTTCTGAATGTCTAGTCAACCATCAAAATATCGCTGCAAAAAAACACAATGTGTTAATAGTTGCACATAATTAATGCATAGATAAACTTATGTAGTACTGGGTTAAAAAAATAGTATATATGTATCGTGATTTCATCCCATAATTATCTCTTGATTCTTTATCCACCTTCTTCCAGGATATAATCTTCAAACCTATGTGCTCACGAACAAGATCTCTTAAAAAACTCAAAAACAGTGCTCTGTGTAACCTGATACCCTATTTAAACCGCATCAAAGGTTACATTGATCTTTATTCCACCAGGTTTGCCATATTCCCTGCGAAACTTATATAGCCTAGGTTATGCCTCTCAACGAGTTTCTCAGATCTGAATGGTTTGTTTTCCATCCGCATACTTCACAGGTTGGTCATCCCGCATCTTCATCATCAGAATACTTCTCGAATTCAAAATCCTAATATATCATCATATTCATTTATTAGAATTAACCAAAAATCATGAGCATCGGCTTGAATTTCACCAAATGATTCTGAACATTCGGATTTATTCCCATGACTCTCTTGAGCAACATATGTAAAAAGGACAAATGAGTCAGGCTTGAGATAATGTGATAGAAGATTTAATTTTTCTGTTTTGGTCGTTGCAGTCTTTTTTTTAGGAAAGAAATCAGGTTTATGATGAATATGAAAGGCTCGTATTTTTGGATAAACATCATATGCAATTTTAATACTGATATGCATTTAAAATTTTTTCGAAAGTGATGCATTTAAAAAATTTTGGATAAAATTTTTGGCTCCAACTTCTTTACATTTTAATTATTTAAAAATTTTCATTTTTGAAAAATATGCGAATTTGGCCTCCAAAACTGCATTTTTTTATCCAACTACTGCTGGTAATTCCATTATGCTGCGTGGGAGTTAATGCTCCAGCGAAAGTTACTCCGCTAGTTCAAGTTAAGACACCATGGACAAATTAATGCTGTTGATGTGTTAAAGCCGCTGAGAAGAGAACACTGCTTATTATGAAATGACCCCATTACACCCAAAAGCTTTTTTTATCACAAAATATTTAACTTTATGTGGACCCAATAATTTTTCATGTATGACCCTATCTAAAAAACAAAAAAAATTAAACAAACATATACTAATTCGAAAGTTTTGATTAATTACAATCACAACAATACAATCATTACTGCATGAAAAATTGTTTATCAGCTAATACAATTAGATGCCCAAAAATTAACTAACATGGTTACAAGAACACTATTTTTTAAGATGAGATACACTGCATGAAAGTAAAACAAAATATGAAATCCTTTCATCACCTTCAACATGAAAACCAGTCTTTCCCCTATGACTTGTCTGCACATCTTTTCATTGTGTCCTCATTTGATATTTCTTCATAAAATTATACCTTGTTTCAACATTACTATTCCAAGCACAACATGCCTTGTTTGGAATAGGCTTTTGAAGATGACTTTTGGAATTGGCTTTTCTGTGCAACTGTAATAATCCTCAACATGTCATATCCCATAACCATTTCACGCAATTCTTGTTGGAAGGGCTCCTTAGACCGCCGTGGAATTGATGGCCCATCCTTAGGAATACTGTTTAATGATGGCCCCTCACGAGAAACATACTTTTGTTGTCCATCTGAGGTGTCCTGAAGTTAAGCACTTATTTCTGCAAAACAAAGTAAAAATCAAACTAAGTCTGGTAAGGCTAGTTGACCCTATTACATATAAGACAAGGGCACTTTTGACCCACATTACAATGCCCCTGAACCCTATAACCATAACTCTGTTAATAAAGCTAAACCCAGCAAACCTAACACTAACAAATAAGCTAAACCAAACAACCCTATGATTGCAAATAACCTAATCAAGAAACCTTAACTCTACTAATAAGCTAAACCCAATAACCACTAAGTCTGCTAATAAGCTAAACCTAGTAACCCCTAAGTCTGCTAATAAGCTTAACCTAATAACCATTAACTCTGCTAATAAGCTTAACCCAACAGCCCTAACTCTGCAACTAAGCTAAACCAAGCAGACCTATTTCTAATAATAAGCAAATAACCTAATCAAGAAACCCTAAGTCTGCTAATAAGCTAAACCAAAATAAGCTAAATACCAAAATACAAATAACCCAAATACAAAGGAGCTAATAAGCTAAACCAAAATAAGAACAACAAATGACAAACCTTTACTCATTCCTAGAGATGACGGTTATGGATTGCTTTATTGTTTTGGAATTAGAGTTGTGTTTGATTATATGGTCGCATTAAGAAATTGTGTTTCAATTAGTGGTTGTTTTGAGTTATGGTCCGGGTTGTAAGTAATACCTATTGGAACTTAACCCTATTATTAAAATAAATAAATTTAATAAAAAGTTTATAAATACATGGAGAAATTAATTAAATAACAGTTTAAATTTGTGTTTTATGTAAAATAATTAAATGAACATTAATTAAATAAAAGTTAATAATTTGAATGTTAATTAAAATAGTAAAGGCTCTTAAAATCTAAAATTAGCTATAGAATTAAAGATATCGTGTTTATAATCATGCTTGATACAAAACGGTTAATAAGTGCGGATCTTCAACAAAGATTATCTTATTATGGTTGATCTTAAGTAGTATTATCATCGAATAAACATTATTTTGGAAGATGAAATATAAGCACCAATAGAAAACGTAGGTAGCACGCAAACTGTTTGTAACCGTCCCCACAAAACATTCTCAACAAATATATGCCGATGTACATGAAATAACGACATTCTTCTTAGAATCATTTTGTGTCATCATAAATTCAATGCCCAGCCATTTGTTGTCGGAAAGATTGAACACTGTAAAGCCATGATTGTTTAAATATGAAATAATGGTTAGCCTCGGCCGACGATAGATGTGATAACACAAGCATGCATAGTCACCTAGAACACTAATATCCAAGTCACATTTCCATAACATCTGTATTAAAAAGAAGATGATGAAAATACCACCTTGTGACCAACATCATTGTTTCTCTTCTTTCTTATGTCGCAATAGTCGTCTAAACAATGCTTACTAGAGTCATGCAAATCACCTTGTAATTCCTTGGCCGAATAGGAAGTTCACATTAGTTTGGTTTCGTGTATAGTTTATCGTCTAATCCATGTGTGTAATAATTTAATGTTTAATAGTTTACTTTAGCTCGTTTATGGATTTTTATTCACTTGTAGGTCATTAATGTTAATTTCTTGCCATATAACTACGAACATAATCCATCTCAGTAACAATATGTTTAAAGAGAATACATTGTCAAGATTGTGTTTTAAATGTACTTTCACTGAATGACTTGTTCAAGTATTTAGATAATAACCAAGGTTTGCAAAAGATGGTTAATCGCGACTGAGCTTGTTTTGGTAATCTCCCGAGGTTTATTGTATCCTCCAAGATTTCCTTAAAAATCAACTTATAATAGATATAAACAACTATCATAAGTAATTAAAAACACCAATAGAAAACGGAGGTAGCTCGTAAAACTGGTTGTATTTGTCCTCGTAGACAACATTCTCAACAAACTATACGTCGTTTACCATGAATACACTTGTAAAGATTGACACTTGTAAAGCCATAATCGTGGAAAGATTGACACTTGTAAAGCCATCTAGAATCTTTGTGTCCCAATAATTCTATGCATAGCATTTGTGAAAAGTGACACTTGTAAAGCCCATAATCGCGTTAAATATGGAAAGAAGGTTAGCCTCATCCGAGATAGATGTGATAGAGCTAGAGCATGTATGGGTTAATGAAAAATCACCTACAAACCCCGTAGTGGGAACCTAGAACTCAAAATAAAGTTCAGATTCATAACCTCTTTATATTATTTTCGATGTTTTTTGATGTGAATACTATAAGAAAACACTAAATATAGATTACCATCATGCATGATTTTGCGTCACTGACCGCCTTCCCGTAATTAAGAATCACGGCACATTAAAAACCTAAAACAAGTAATTAACAAACAATATCGCAATTTGAAAAATTCAAACTAATTAGTAATTTATTTAAAACTAAATTTAAATTATGTAAAAAACTTTAAAACGAAAAATACAAAATCTTAAAACTATATTTGTAAAACTAAGTATTATAGCAAATAAATTCAAAACAATAAGTCCCTATAAGAGGAATACAAAACAAGGTATAATTGAAAAAGACCCAAGGGCGGAGATGGTTGAGGTCTTGGTGTGAAGGGGAGGTCACAGGTTCGATACCTGTGGCTTCCTTTTTGGTATTTCCCTCCCCAAAATTTTTAAAAAGCCCCCCATAATTTAAAAGTATTTCCTTCCCCAAAATTTTTAAAACGCCCCTATATTTTTTTAGCAAATTTCAAATTCTCCCTCCACCCATCTCCATCTCCACCCAAGTTTCTCACATTTCTCACCAATCACCAGTCACCAATCACAGCCACCAGTCACCATCCACCATTCACCAGTCACGTCACAGCCACCAGTCACCATCCACCATTCACTAGTCACCAATCACAGCCACCAGTCACCATCCACCAGTCGCCGGTCCGGCCATCAACAACGGAGGGAGGTTCATTTAGATCTAAATTAGGTACTTTTTTGAATTAGGAAATCATTATGTGGTAATGTTAACTTATGCTTACTTTTCATTGTCAATTTTATTTGTTATACATTCAGTGAATCTTGTTTGGTTGTTATACTTTGTCTTTTCTTAAATAATGAAAACACATAATATAAAAGCATCTATGTTTGTATATACCAGTAGATTTTTGAAATCCATAGTGAAACTCTTAGCCGCATAACTAACCATATAAGCTTCCACCATGGAACATGAGTATCATTTTTTGTGAGGTTGCAACGGACATAAAACAGTTGGGGTTAATGGGTTGTTTTTGACATAGCCATTGAGAATCAAAGGGACAGTTTTGAAGGTACCACTAACACTGCCCACGTGTCCCATGTAATATAAACAAAAGGCTTTGATGCCAATATTGGATTAATGTACATTTGTAGGATATATAACGATTCCATTTGACCTCAACATACTGAACAAGTCTTGGATGAGAACTAGTAGGACCAAGAAACAATATATTAATGGAGTAGAAGCATTTATTAAGTATGTAGTACACAACTTGCAGAAGATGAGGAACATCGACCCATGAGGTAATAAACAATAGCTTATGATGCCATGTCCGTGTACCACATGTTTAAACCACATAGAGCATAAAGTGGAGGAAGTGCAGTTTCTATTTAAATACGGGATTGAATCTCACAGCTACACAAATGGGATAAACATGAGAAAAATGACAAGCAGGAATTTTCCCAAATACATGTTAAGCTCACCACAGAGTTTGTTGCGACACTACATATTTTTGACATGGAATATGTTCAAAAATTCCAACAGATGGCCTACAACATTAAATGGTTCAATGCTACACAAAGGAAAGTTTGATGGAGGATGACCTTGCCTAAGTTTCAAGAACTATTATTAGGACGCGTAGAAGCCACTTTCAAAGGATGTCCCTGACTTCTACAAAGTTTCCGCAATATTTAAACTACTCAACTTGAAGGGCGTAAGGTGATGGAGCTACATGGATCAAGTTTCTTTACTGAATTACTATATTTGTTAAAAAAATGCTACTTGCTGGTGAACGAAAATGGTTGAACAAACTTTCAGCTCCAAAAAACTAATGAGAATGATGGATCATGATTTAAAAAATATACATGTAGTAGCAACAATTGCATTCTTTACTGGAAGATAACAAGGAGTCACTGTTTGTCCAAACTTGTAGGATATCCAAGATGGGATAGGCGATAATAAGACACATAAAGTGTATGAAAACATTCTAGCAAAGGTAATGTGGTACTTTCCAATTATACCAAGACTGCAACGACTCTTTATCTAACAGTTAAGAAACAAATTATTTCAGAAGATCTAAGATGGCACACAACAAGGAGGATAACAGATGGTGTTTTACGTCACCCCGCAGATTCACAGGCATGGCGTACCATAGATGAAAAATTCCCCAAAAATTTCTGAAAGATCCGAGAAACTAAACGCTAGATATCGCGATGGGTTGACAAAGTCAACTCAGACTAGGCTCACAGTGTATGGCCAGTTTTATCTGTCATATACAACCTTCCTCTATGGTTGTGTATGAAAAGAAAGTTTATCATGCTTTCGGTATTAATATCGAGATACCTAAGAAGTGATATCGATGTTTTTTTAGAACTGTTGGTTGATGATCTGCATACCTTATTCGAGACAGGGGTTGATACATATGATGCTTCCACAAAAGAAAACTTTAATCTGTGTGCCGTTGTGTTATGGACGATAAACGATTACCTACACTTGTACACGTATGTGGCTTTCCATAACATGGATTCAAAGCGTTTGTAGTATGCGGGAACGATACACAATGTGTTAGACTCTTTTGCCTATCCAAGCAAGTTAAGCTATTGACTAAGACGATTTCTACCCTACACCATCATTCCGAAGCAAAAGAAGGCGTTTAATGGACAACAAGAATATCAGCTTGCTCCAAAATCCATTTACCGTGGAATAAATATACCACCGAAGGTACAACATGATTGAAAATAAAGTGGGGATAAAGGTAAAAACGAACAGAAGCAATAAGACCTCGGATAAACCAAGAAGATACAGCTGCAAGTGGAAGATTCAAAAGCAAAAAAGGAAAACACAAGAAGATAAGGTTGTTTCAATACCAATTAAATAAGCATATTGGAAAAGAAATTCAACATTTGGGTATCGATGAGCTAAAGGTATTGGAGGCATAATTCTGTTCCACATGTATTGAACTTCATGCAAGTTAGAAAAGAATGTTGTGATAGTCCAAGTCGAACTTGCTAAATGTTCTGAAAGAAACAAAAGATGGAATGAAAGCTCGATAAATCAGACAAAGTTGGGATAAAAACCGAAGTTTGTTTTGCTAGCAAGAAGAAGACAAAACAACACTACCTCCACAGGTTACACCATTAACAGAATAGCCTAAAAAGAAATCTTTTGTGAAACGTTTATCCAACATCAGGATACCACAAGGTAGTGGTTCATACAATTTCTCTATTTTCTGTCTCAGCCTAAAGATAGAAAGCTCATTGGCCTTAAATCGCATACTATCACGCCTAATGCAATAGTTTTTTGCCCATTGCTATACGTTCAATCATGCACCCGACCTACCACAATTCATATTATTAGGTTTTTGCGCTTTTTCTTAAATTTATATGTAAAAACAGAAACTCACTTGCAAAATAGATAAGAGCAATTGGAACTTGTAGGACACTGTAGCCATACTCGAATAATTCCTATCCTCCTCATTTTTGTTATAATGATACCCTGATTGTGCAACCTAACTAGGGAGGTAAAAATAATCGTGGTCCCTACATAGAGATGCTTTGGTGGATGTATCCCTTCGAAAAATGTCTATAAAAGTTAGTAACAGACATGTGCGAACAAAATAACCAAAGATGCATTGGCTGAGGAGACTATCGCGAAGAAACAATAGAGTTTTTAGCGAATAGTCATAAAAACCATGACAACTATTGTATCCCACCTGAAAACATTACCAATGACAATAGGACGAAAGCCATTGTCGGCCGCAATCAAGTGAAGTTGCCGGGAAGTCCTTTAAGAAAGCAACATTTGTAGTAATACATAATACAAATAAATTGTACCGTAAATATAGAGTAAGTTTATTAACACATGTCCCTATTTCGTGCTTATAATGTTCTATCCAATTAATAATCAAAAGACCATTGTTTTTGTTTCAGGCGGACACAAGCAAGTTTTGAAAACAAAAAACCCGGTAAACAAAGCCTTGCTGTAAATTGAGCACAGAAAATCTTTTGCTAAGTGGTTACCGGGAAAAGGCGTAATTACTCTAAAGTTGTTTATAATTTGTTTGTTTGTTGCTAAATAGAAGTGAGTTAAGATAAAATGTGAAGTGTCCCTCCTTATATGGACATTAATAGAGGTCCACAGCACACCATTTTCATTACCCTAACACTCCTATTCTTTAATTGTTTGTTTGTTGTTCCTGTAATTTAAAGGTAATATATACTTGTAATGAAATTCAGGTTGAGAGAGAGTTAGCGATATCCAAAGATAGTGTATCAGAAACTGTAAGGTGGATATCATATGGGCCACGCGCCACCATGGTGAAATACAAGGCATATAACATCAATGAAGGACTATTTTAATCTTTGACTTTTCGAGTCTAACTTGACTTTTTGACTTTTGGTCATTTATTGTCACATAAAAGCGATTACCGCGTGACCGGTAAAACTTTCGAAACATAATTTAAATAATAAATCATATTTATTATTACATCTCTCACGTGCAAAGTTAATGTTGACTTATTTGAATTGAAAACGAAAAAGATATATGTATTCCTGAGCTGACTTATCAAAACACTCACTAGATCACGTTTTCACGATTCCGGACTCCTAAACAATTTGATTCAACGAACAGCCTAGCCAACTTTTTTAAGTTTTTGCCCGAGAACCAAAACAGACAGAAGTGCCTAAAATGCCCTCGCGAAAAATTTAAACACAACGCGTACCGACCCAAAATAATTAAATTTATATTTAGTTATCATAATTTTATTAAATAAAAATTATTTATATATTAATGATCGTGTTTCAAAAACGTTGTTAAAACACGCAAATATCTTAAATTAAAATTTATTTTACGACAATGTCTATTTAGTAATCTATACAAAAATAAATAATAACAACGTTTTAAAAATAAATTTCATAAACACGTTTCACGAAAATTAGTCGAAGTAAATACTCATTTTTATCACAACAAATGAATCCAGAAAACCAATTGCGCAAGTTTCGTGCGTTGAATCATCCGTTAAGTCGTTCAAACGAGTCCCGAACCGCTTTTTATCAAAACTATATTAAAAAGTTATATCATTTTATTTATATAAAACACACACAAGTCACATGTCTCTCTCCCTCTCCCCAATTTACGGCAGCCCTTCCGGCCAGCCGCCGTAGGCCACCATGCCGCTGCCGCCGAAAAACTTTTCCGGCGAGCGTTCCGGCCGAAACCAAAAATGGTTCTTATCGCCCGATCTATCCGATCCCCATAGTCACTCTCCTCCACGCGCCGCCCCTCCTCCGGCTACCACCCCCGTCACTACCACAGCCACCATAAGGGTGCGTGTGGTTTTATTTAAAAACCAAATGGGGTGTGTTGGGTTGGCTGCTCCACAACCAAGGGTGCGTTTGTTTCGGTTTTAAGCACCGAAATGGGGTGCATTTGTTCGGGTCAGACAAGAACACCCACCCAAAAAGTGCAGTTGTCGTGGTTACGTCAACAGCCAAAAAAGAAAAAGAAGGGTGTTTTGTTCATTACACCGAGTAGTGTGCTTTGATTTGCACCACACGGGTGCTTAGTTGGTAGTTTGCACAACAAGGTGCTTTTGGTTGTGTGTTTCACCGGCATAAGGGTCGTTGGATTTAATAACACTGAAGAGGGTGGGTTCTGTTTAAGGTTGTAACAGCAAGGGGGTGTATGTTTGGTTTGTAAAACGCCACAAGGGTTGCGTTTGGCTTGTATTTACATCAATTAGGGTGCGTTTGGTATGTTGCACAGTTTAGGGTGCGTTTGGCGGTTAAAAAACAGCCTTCGGGCGTGTTTCGTTTGGTGGCAGCCTCAAAAGGGGGGGGGGTGGTGGGGGGCGTTGGATCTGATTTATGCAAAAGGAAGGCTTTTAGTTTAGTTATAACAAAAAGAGGGTGTTTTGATTTGTGTTTAAGACTGCAGTAGTGAGTTGATCCGTGGCTTAACAGCCACATCGGGTATGTTTGATTTCCACCGTTAAACGGTGGAAAGCTTACTGGTTATACTTATATTTGTTATTGATAGATTTCGTTAATATATACTAAGTAATTTGCAACGCGGACTGATTGAAAAGAGAAAATGTTAGATGTGTAAAAATAGAACTCACATAAACGAGAAGGTCATGGCGAAATTTTCTAAATATATATATAATTATACTATAATATATATATATATAATATATATTATAGATATATATATATATATATAATATATATAAATATTAATAAAAAGTATCCTTTCACTATAATTCTAATATTATAAAACCCGCCAAGGAAAAATACAAAATACCCAAATTAGAAAATGACATTTTATAATTTTGACAATAAAACATTATTAACGTTTGTAAAACTTTTACAAACATCTTTTAACCTGAAATTGTAACTTTTAAAACGTACGTTACTTTTATCCAAGAAACTTTTTATTTATTAAGCGTGATTTTCCGAAAACGTGTCAAACCATTTGGTGTTTAAAATTATTTTACTCACACCTATTGATAATACTTTACAATATATATATTTCAAATATTCGATTGATTTTCGGTCGTTATTATATAATTCACCATATGAAGTATATAATTGTTCATCTTTCATGTGTAATATATACGGAATATATTACATACTTTGTCATATAATTTACCATATGAATTATATACTTTGATTGATTTTATTGAACCAACCACCAAACCAAACTGCAACTAGGAACCTAAATCTTTTATCAATGTGTCGCGTTGATGTAATCATCCATCAGAAAACCCAAACACCTCGTCCTAAACAAGTGGGATGATACCCGTTAAGATAAGCCGCAACTCTTAGTCGAGCCGTTCCGGTTTTTTTTTGTGCTGTGCTTAATATGTGCAGTTCTGCCAATCGTTCTACAACATCAATGTGAGTTTATAGCCCCTCTTTCACTTGTTTTACAATTGCTTTACAAATCTCGGGAGAGAATACATGCTCAATACAACTTGTTTACATATTCAATTAAAATATCTTTTACATACTATTATACACATTTGGTTTAACTTACTGAATTCGCAACTCATTACAAACACCATTACATGTTGATTACAAACCTTGGTTTCATCTTTGTTACAGACTCATTTGCAAACACGTTTTCGAAATTTGTTACAACTCATTACAAACTCATTTACTTATTTATATCACAGTCTTTCTCACTTATGGAGTTTAAGTACATAAAGCTATTACGAATACAATGTTAATTTTACTGACACAAGTGGTTGCGGTTATCATCTCCTGTTACATGTGCCTAATAACTACCCACCATTGCCCATTATCAGAACCTGTTAAATTCTTAACCGGAGGACCGGTTTTGAGAGAGCGCGATAAATCCCGTAAGTACCTTTTGTATTATTACCATTTGCTTGAATCTAAAATGTAAGCTAAATCGCGTATCTAAAAAATAAGCTTCAATAAACGGGCGCAAACCAATTAAATGTTTGACATCAACAAGGGTTAAATAATTATTTTGAGATACTTATTAACTTTGTTCATAAATATTTTTTTCGGAATACGTAAAATGTATAATGTTTTCGCGATAAATTGCGTTAAGCACTCCCGGAACCACCAAAACAATTTCTACGCTTCAACCAAATAACCCCATTTATACCCAATACTCAAAAACCTACAAAAAATATAATCATGTAATATCAGATCTATCCAGAATTATGGCAAATATAAAGAAAAATCTTCCATTTTTGGTCAATGTGCACCATAACTCATTAAAACTAGCCAGGCCTTCTCATTAAACATACACCATACCTAGTCATTTTGCTTGTCCTTTGACTTAACCATGCCCAAGACCATCCTTAGACCATAACCATGTTTCTTTGACTAGTCTTGCATATATAATCAATGAATCTATGATGAGAAGTCAAACAATGCAAAATACTTAAACAAAAACCAACATTTTTCTCCCTATTTCTCTCACTATACACACAGCAATCAACCCCCCCCCCCCCCCCCACATACCCATAACAAAATTTGTTAGTCAACCCAACCCTTCTAAATACATCTATCCAAAATATTCTAAATATCCCACGCATTTGCTAACCTTTTTCAAGTATTAATCAAGAAAAGCAAGATTTGGGTGTTCTTAAGCAAACTATGTCTTAAGTAACAACTTTGTTAAGAGCTAAACACGGTTTAGCATTTGTTTTCTCATCATACATCATACATCAAAGGTCTATTATAAACCTTATGCTTCAAGTTTATGAGTTTTTATTGTATGATGTGCTATATAGTGAAATCACCATTAGGAATACTTTTGAACATGAAAAATATAATTTTTTCTTGTCATTAATATTTGGTACACTTTTCTTTACATATTATGATGTTTAGGTAATATCATAAATAAATGATATAAAAGTCTTTTACAACTGGTTAAAGCATAAAAGTTCGCTATAAAACTTAATTAAAAGAAAATAATTTAAAAGTTTATGTTTACATGTAAAAGTTAACAACCATTGTGATCTTGATGATCTTAGACAAATATGTCTTATGGACCTTATTAAATTAAAAAAAATATGATATATTTAATTATAATAGACTGTGTAAATTGTAAGTTGAAAAATATTAAAACATATTATATAAATAAATTAATAAATGATCATATTTGACAAAGTAGGTTTCGAATTCCAAACGGGGATTTTAGTTTTATAAAATAATCCAATCCACGCCATTCCGAAAAGGTAAGAAACTTGTTAAACGGATTAAATAACCGAAAAAGTTACGTTAAAAATGAGTTTTAACTTTAATAAACGAGTTTATAAAAATGACTTTTATTAAAACTTAATCAAAACACTAGTTTGATATTTTTAATAAAATAATACATATTTTTAGGGATTCCAAAATGAGTAAAGAATCGTAATTTTTCATTCTAATAACAAATAGTATGAATTCGCGTGTTTACGATAATTAACAACCTTTTATACAACTATTTTTATAAAAGTATACTAGTCATGACAGAAAGTTATATTCTTTGTAAACCTTCATAAATTATAGAACTTTCAAAACAACTAGAACGTCCTCGAAAGGAATATCGTTCTAAAAAACGAGCCATAACGAATAAAATACACATTTACGGTTTTTTTACTACGACGAATACGAATTTTAATAAAGCTCACTTCTGATGTGAACATAAAAAGTTACTGTTCAACCAGGGGTCAAAATTAGGAAAATGTCAAATTAAAATAACACCGTCTTAATACGAAAAGATGGGCATAAGCAAGAAACGCAGAAGCGGGCTAAAACGCAAAAGTTATGCTAGTTTTACTAAAACGGTAATTATAAACGTTTCTACTTATTAAACGTAATTTTACCAAAACCATTAGTTGGTGATTGAGCTATATAGAATATTATGTGGTTATCAAAGTACTATATTACTAGGGAGTTTCATAATGAGGCCTCTTCGGATGGCGTTTCGACGAGTTGTTGGATTTACGATTTAAAGTGTCCTAACTCCTCGAACGTCATGTCATGACCTCTTAAATTATGATAGCCCGAACGATAGTACGATGTAACAACTATAAGATTATATTCAAGTACTCGGTACTTATACGACCTATGATAATTTAGGTTGCATTCGATCTTTTACGTGACGCTTTATCTGCGATATTTGGATTATCAGAACTCAAGGTGAGTTCATAGCCCCACATTTTTATGATTTCAATGATTTATAACTATGGGGTGGAAACATGCTTTGTTTTATAAATTGGACGCAAGTATTGATTACATGTTTGCCTAAGTAGCGATAACCCAGTTAAGCCCATTATCATGAACTGTCAATTGCATAGATGTAGTTGGGAATTACATTATGTGAGCGCGAATGTTATTTAATAGATCTATTTGGGAAACGACCTCCCCGTTCGGGTGACTAGCTATCACCGAGAACGAACGTTATAGCATGTCGAATCAGGGATGTTTCGGGTTAGAACATCATCACGGGCTGAGTAGCAATATTATGCGAACAAGACTGTCGAGCTTCAGTGTCATGAGCTTAGTGTAAATGTAATCTAGTTTTGTGAGATCTGCATGTGTTGCATTATCACTAAAAAGTCTTGCGGTCCTGCATATTATGATTTATCAAACCTATGAATTCACCAACATTTTTGTTGACGTTTTAAGCAATGTTTTCAGGAGATCAATAGGCATGGGATGCCAGGGATGCATTGGGTTACATTTTGGATTGCACGCTTAAAGATTTAGGTGCATCATATTTTGGGAAATGTATTTCCAACTTTTGTAATATTCAACAATGAACAAGTAAAGCTATATGCTTTTGTATTAAGTCTTTCAATTAAATCCAATGTATCATTTTAAACGACTTTTTGTGTCGTTCTTATATATCTTGTGCTATTGATCTTGAAGTAACACGCCCCGGACCCTTATTCCGCTGCGACCCAATTTGGGGGTGTTACAGATTGGTATCAAGAGCCAAGGTTATAGAGAACCAGGTCAAATGTTTTTGCTGGACTATAACCATTTTCAAACAACGAATACATACAACGGGGTTGTACACGGGACATACATATGTGCATACATTCATGCATACACTCATTTTGTACCTAGCGATAGGAAATCGTTATGTACCAAACAGATCATGTATATTTCCAGTTTATATATGGAATGGATGTATTATGTTATGTCGATCTTGTGTTGGTTATATATTTCACTATGTGATGTGATCTTATTTTATTTATGATGCATATGTTATGTCACGTTATGATTGTATTGAAATCTAACGGGTAATGTATTTTCTTGTAATTGAAGAACATGGCACCAAAAAGAGCCACAAGATCAACCCGAGTTCCACCTGTTACACCAACTCCAAATGAAACAACCATAACTGTTACTAAGGCACAACTTCAGGCCTTAATTGACCAAGGTGTTGCTGCTGCAATGGCTGAAGCAGAAGCAAGCAGGGTTAGGAATGGCTACAATAACAATGGTTCAGGACCAAGGCTAGCCCAAACTGCTCGCGAATGCTCTTACTTTGAATTCTTGAAATGCAAACCTTTGGACTTCAAAGGCACTAAGGGAGTCATCAGACTCACTCAATGGTTTGAGAAAATGGAGTCTGTGTTTAGCATTAGTAATTGCCTGCAACTAGGTCAAGTCAAATTCCTTCGCGACTTTGCACTCTAACAAGATGTTTAATGCTTTACATGGTGGAATGCCATGTAAGAACACTACATACTGAAGCACGCTCATGCCAACTGCCATGGGCAGCACTGAAGAAAATGATGACTGATAAATACTGCCCGAGGGTGAGAATCAAGAAGATTGAGATGAGGGTGGAATCTTAAGGTCTATCAAGGGCACGGGATGGTGGTGGCCTATATAGTCGAGATTTCAAGCAAACTAGCTTTGATGGTTCCAGAATGTTCCCAGAAGAGGTAGACAAGATTGAAAAGTATATCGGTGGATTGCCCGATATGATACTTGGCAGTGTAAAGGCATCAAAATCAAAGACCATGCAAGAAGTTATCGAGTTTACAACTGAGTTGATGGAGGATAAGACCCAGGCCTATGCTGAACGTCAGGCAGAAAGGAAAAGAATGACATGGATGATCTTTCCAAGAAGAACCAATCAAAACCACAAACAAAATAAGAGGCAGAACACAGGCCAGGCCTACACTGCAGGCAATAGTGGCAGGAAATCATACGCCGGGTCTAAACCTCTGTGTTCCAAGTGTAACTACAATCATGAAGGTCCTTGTCCACCTAGGTGCAATAACTGCAAGAGGGTTGGTCATCTGACCCAGGATTGTAGGAGCCGACCTGCAAATGCCAACAACAACAACAACAACAACCGTAACAACAACTCAAATCAAGCAACAACAACAACAACAACCGTAACAACAACAAACAAACATCAGCAGGGCAATGGTTGCGTTGAGGTGCGGAGATCAAGGCCACTTTAAATGAAAACTGCCCTCAGATCTGAGAAAACAATGACCGTGGTAATTCAAGCAGGAATGACAGGGCTCCAACGAAGGTGTATGTGGTTGGAAATGCGGGGGGGCAAACCCCAGACAAACGTCGTTGCGGGTTACATTCCTTCTAAACAATCCGCTTATGCTTATATCTTTTTTGATACGGGTGACTCAGATCGAAGTTTTGTGTATACATTCATTTAGCTCCCAAATTGACATCAAGCCATCTACCTAGGACCCACGATTATGATGTCGAAAACTAGAGGATGGGAGGATAATTGGGATTGAACACTATTCTTAAGGGTTGCACATTAAAAATTCCTAAACCCACCAATTCGAACATAAATTAATGCTGTAGAAACTTGTAGTTTCGATGCTATCTATAATCGGTTTGGATGGATTGGTTGGCGAGGTCAGCGGTCATTGTGTGTGCCGAGAGATTGTTCGCTATTCCCTAGAGAATAAAACCCTAATCATACATTGTTGATGGAAGTACCCAGGGAAATGTGACACGATTTTAATCACCAATTCGTGCACAAAGCGAGGATAGTACATGGGGAAAAAGGATTTCTATCATTTTGGCACATGTCACTGCAAAAGAGGTTGAAGGACAAGTCGGAGAAGAAGCGATTGAGACGTTATCAATTGTTCAAGACTTTTCCTGAAGTATTTCCTGAGTGACTTGTCGGGTCTTCCTCCGTCTCGACAAGTGGAGTTTCAAATTGATTTAGTACCTGTGTTGAAGCACTTGTAGCACGGCACCTTATCAATTGGCGCTGATCGAGCTGAACGAGTTATTCTGAGCAACTGAAAAGAGTGTCGAATATAAGGCTTTATAAGACCCAGTTCCTCACTAGGGGGAGCTCGGGTTCTTGTTTGCAAGAAGAAGACGGTTCTTCCGGATGTCCATTGATTACCGGGCATTGAATAAACTAAAACGTGAAAGAAAACCGGTTAATCGCTCTCTAAGAATTAATGGATTTGTTTGATCAACGCCATGGGTCGAGTGTCTATTCGAAATCGACTAAGTTCAGGTTATCCACCAATTAAGGGGTTTTGAGAGAAGACTTCCGCGACCTGCCTTCAGGAATCTCGTTATGGCATACGAATTTCAAGTTATGCCGTTTGGTTTGACAAACGCACCTGCTGTGTTTATGGACCTCATGAACCGAGTGTGCAAACCTTATCTGGACAAATTTGTAATTGTCTTTATTGATGATATTTTGATCTATTCCAAAGAGAAAGCAAGGCCAATAGAGCATCTGGAAGATAATATTGGAAGTTGTTGAAAAAGGAGGAGATGTTGTATGCCAAGTTTTCAAAATGCGGAATTTTGGATTCCAAAGTACAGTTCCTCGGTCAGGTGATCGGATGTGGAAGGAATCATGTGGATCAGCCAAATTGAATCCATTAAGGATTGGACATCTCCTAAGTCACCAATGGAGATTCGTCAATTTTTAGGTCTTGCTGGATACTATCGAAGATTCATTGAAGGGTTTTCAAAGATCGCAAAAAACGTTTGCTAAGCTTACTTAAAAGGGTCAAGTTTGAGTGGGGCGATAAACAAGAAGCAGACTTCTTCAACTGTTGATGCAAAAGATATGCAGTGCACCAAGCCTTGCCTTA
This sequence comes from Tanacetum coccineum, assembly GCA_026074375.1. NCBI lineage: Eukaryota > Viridiplantae > Streptophyta > Magnoliopsida > Asterales > Asteraceae > Tanacetum > Tanacetum coccineum. The sequence goes on from BQNB010035652.1 coordinate 19,919, forward strand.
CCTGAAGAAGCGAAGGATTTCATCGCATATACGCGACGCTTTCAAAGAAGGTTTGGGCGTTGTATGATGCAGAGGGAAAAGGTGATTTTCTTATGCATACGCCAGTGAAAAATCATGAGATGAACTATACAACTCTAGTTGGAACTCGGAGCGAGTGGTTGTTCGCTCTCATAGATCTGGAGACATTATTTATATGGAAACTAAGTGTACGGTTGTTTCACCGATCACAAGATGTTTGCAACACATTTAGATCAAAAAGAGTTGAACATGAGGCAACGCCGAGGTTAGAGTTGCTATGTGATTACGATTGCGATATTCGTTATCACCCGGGGAAAGCAAATGTCGTTGCTGATGCTTTTAGCAGGAAGACGAGAACACCGTTGAGAGTTCGAGCTTTGGTTTGTATGGGATATTAGTTTGGGACCTCTCCAAACAATCTTGAATGCTCAGACCGAAGCACGGAAACCAGAGAACATCAAGAAAGAAGATGTTGGGGGAATGTTGATTGAAAATGCTAAATTTCCAGAAGCAATTAGAGAACAAAAGTTGGACCCGTGTGGATGGAACTGTGCCTCTATGGCTGGAGCTGTTACCTTGTTATGGCGATTTTGTGGACTTATGATCATGCATGGTACCCACTAAATCAAAATACTTTTTCATCGGGGTCCGACAAAATGTACCAAGACATAAAGGAAAGGCTATATTGGTGGCCCAAACTATGAAAGGCCATACGTAGCCACTTATGGTTAGCTCAAGGGCTTGACTATGCTAAGGTCAGGCGAACATCAATGGCATCAGGGATTGTTGGTACAACCTAATATACCTGAATGGAATGTGGGACAACATCACATGATTTTGTTACAAAGCTTCCTAAGTACGTCTCAAGGCTATGGACACAATTTGGAGTGATCGTTGACCTGACTCACATAAGTCTGCGATCTTCACACCGATGAGAGAGATGTTCTTTAGATAAAACTTGCAAGAATACTATTATACCTGAAGGAGGTGCGTCACGAGACATGAATAACTGGTCTCATCATTTGTGAATCGCGACCGAGAAAGATTCGCATCCAAATTTCTGGAGGTCACTTCAGAACGTCTTTGGTACTAATTTGGATTGAGTAAGCTATTACCATCACAAAACAGACAGGAAAAAAAGCGAGAGGACCCTTCAAACTTCGAGGACTTGCTGAGTGCTTGTGGAATTTTGACTTTTGGAATAAGGAGTTGGGTTACCATTATGCCAATTAGTCGAGTTTTCATACAACCAATAGCTATCACGCAATCAAGGCCGCACCATTCGAAGCACTTTATGGTTCGAATGTGTCGTTCACCTGTATGTTGGATCTGAAGTTGTTTCCGGAGAGCTCAAATCTAGGTCCAGAACTAATTCAAGAGACATGAGAAAATCATCAGATCAAACAAAGGATGCAAGCGCTCGCTGTGATTCGACCAAAAGAGTTACGCTGACTTGAAGCGTAAACCAATGGAATTCCAAGTCGGAGATAAAGTTATGCTTAAAGTTTCGCCTTGGAAAGGGGTCGTGCGTTTTGGCAAACGGGGGAAGTTAAATCCAAGGTATGTTGGACCTTTCAAGGTGATAGAAAGGGTTGGAGAGGTTGCTTACAAGCTTGAACTTCCAGAAGAATTGAGCAGAGTTCATAATACATTTCATGTATCTAATCTGAAAAAGTGTCATGCCGACGAACCATTAGCCGTTAGTTTGGAATTGGACTTCATTTGGACGGACAAACTTCATTTTGATGAGGAACAGGTTAGAATAGTGCGCCCGTGTGAAGTTAAACGGTTGAAGCGAAGTCGGATCCCATTGGTCAAGGTTCGATGGAAATCAAGAGAGGTCTCCGAGTTCACGGTGGAACGTGAACGACCAAGTCAAGAAAAAATATCCACACCTCTTCACGAGACCGTCGTCTCAAGTGCTTGCATCGTAAGCCTTGAGGACAAGGATCAATTTAAGCGGGGGAAGTCTATAACACCCTGTGTTTAAAGTATTGACGACCGTAGATAATATCCGCAATATAACACCCTGTGTTTTCAAGTCATTGACGACGTCGATAAATATACTATTTATTTTTAGTGTTGTACGCGTTTGCTTGTGATTTCATGAATTAAGTTTAAATCGCGTAAGCTAAAAATTAGCGTTCAATGTAAACGGGCATCAAACAATTAAATGTTTACATCAAACAAGGGTTATATAATTATTTTGAGGATAATTATTAACTTTGTTCATTTTATTTTTATCGGATACGTAAAGTGTATACGTTTCGCGATAAATTACGTTTAGGCACTCCCGGAACCACCAAAACTTTTCTACGCTTCAACAAATACCCACGTTTATACCCAATACATAAAAATTACTCAACAACATCATATATATCTTCTTTTGACCGAAATTATAGCCATTGATTCAAAGATATAAGAAAAATTCACACTTTGGTCAAATGTGCAACATACCTCATTAATACCTAGCCATACCTTGTCTAATTGACCAAAGACCCATCCCTAAGACCAAAGACCTTGACCATGACCATCCCTAAGACTCTCTTTATGTCCCCTTGACTAGTCATACTTGATTCATTACTTATACCTTTCATAAGATAAGAGAACATAGCAAAATACTTAACCAAAAACAAATATTGTTCTCCCTTTTCTCTCTTGGAAGCTACGGCACAAACAACCCCTTATAACAAACCCATAGCAATTTTTCTACAACCCATACACACTTATACACATTTATCCTAAGTCATTCTAAGGTGTTTCCAACCATTGAATCACCATTTGCAAGTATTAATCAAGAAAAGGAAGCTAGGGATTTTATTGAAGAAAACAAGGGTTTTCTTTGTGCAAGCTTGGGTTTAAAGTCTAAACAAGGGTTTAGCACTTATTTGTCATCATCCTACATCATCCCTAAGGTCTTCTAAAATCCTTTATACTTTTTATTATCATTATTTTATGTGTTATATGTTATATACGGCTAAATCACCACTAAGGACTTTTGAATATGTAAAAAGGGTTTTTACTAATGTCTATGAAATTATACACTTTTTCTTATGTCATATGGCCATATATATCATGAAATAATGGATCTATAATTATGATAACATGTTGTTTAAGTATAAACATGTTTAGTTATAAATTAGGGTTTATAAAGTTAATAAAACAAACTTTTTATAAATCAATACACTTGGATAATAAAAAGGGTTTTTATTTCGTGTTTCATACAGTAGGTAGAGCCTAATATAAAAATAATACGCCTCATGACAATTCCAAAATGATAAGAAACTCGAAAAACCGATTTACAACGAAAAAGATACGTTAATTACGAGTTTACAACGAGAAATACTTTTATAAAACTATTTTTATAAAAACACTATTCATTACAGCAACTTCAGTTTTTAAAACATCAAAAATATGATATAACTTTTAATTACGAGATCGTACTCGAAAGAATCGCTAAAAACGGAACTATAATGAATAAACTACGACATTTTCGATAATTAAAGTTTATAAAAGTAATTTTATAAACTATGAACAGTAAAAGTACTATTCATCAGCGGACCCAACTTTATAAAATATAATACATCTTTTAATAACAAAGACGTACTCGAAGGAATCACTAAAATCGGGATTAAAACGAATAAGTTATTACGATTACGAGTTTACGCTAATTAAAACCTAAAACGACTAAACTAGCTGTCGTGAACAGTAAAACACTATTCATCGCAGAATATCAAAAACTTGAAAATGTAATATTTTGATCACTCGTCTTACTACGAAGACGTGGGCATAAGAAACGTCAAAATCGGGCTTAAAACGCAAAAGTTATGCTAGTTTTACTAAAACGGTAATTATAAACGTTTTAACTTATTAAACACAATTTTACCAAAACCATTAGTTGGTGATTGAGCTATATAGAATATTATGTGGTTATCAAAGTACTATATTACTAGGGAGTTTCATAATGAGGCCTCTTCGGATGGCGTATCGACGAGTTGTTGGATTTACGATTTAAAGTGTCCTAACTCCTCGAACGTCATGTCATGACCTCTTAAATTATGATAGCCCGAACGATAGTACGATGTAACAACTATAAGATTATATTCAAGTACTCGGTACTTATACGACCTATGATAATTTAGGTTGCATTCGATCTTTTACGTGACGCTTTATCTGCGATATTTGGATTATCAGAACTCAAGGTGAGTTCATAGCCCCACATTTTTACGATTTCAATGATTTATAATTATGGGGTGGAAACATGCTTTGTTTTATAAATTGGACGCAAGTATTGATTACATGTTTGCCTAAGTAGCGATAACCCAAGTTAAGCCCATTATCATGAACTGTCAATTGCATAGATGTAGTTGGGAATTACATTATGTGAGCGCGAATGTTATTTAATAGATCTATTCGGGAAACGACCTCCCCGTTCGGGTGACTAGCTATCACCGGGAACGAACGTTATAGCATGTCGAATTTTAGATGTTTCGGGTTAAAACATCATTGCGGGCTGAGTAGCAATATTTTGCGAACAAGACTGTCGAGCTTCAGTGTCATGAGCTTAGTGTAAATGTAATCTAGTTTTGTGATGCCTGCATGTGTTGCATTATCACAGGAAAAGTCTTGCGGTCCTGCGTATTATGATTTATCAAACCTATGAATTCACCAACATTATTGTTGACGTTTTAAAGCAATGTTTTCAGGATAACAATCAGGCATCGGGATGCCAAGGGATGCCAGATGGTTTACATTTTTGGATTGCACGCTTAAAGAATTAGGTGCATCATATTTTAAGAAACTGTATTGACAACTTTGTAATAAACTCATCCAATGACAAGTAAAGCTATATGCTTTTGTATTAAATCTTTCAATAAATCCAATGTATCATTGAAATGAGAATAAGAGGTTTTATAATGGGAATAAAGGTTTTGGAAATAAGGATGGGGATTTTGTAAAAGAATGAGGATTTTGTGTGAGTAAAAGATGAACGCTTGTACAATAAGATAACCTTGTACAAATGTTAATAAGGTAACATTTATGTTAGGTCGTGGTCGGGTACCGTTGTGCGTTGTGGAGGCTAGTTGGTGCGTTGTAGAGATTGTTTGGTTCGTTGAGTAGAGCTTATCTGTGCGGTTATATTCATCTGTTGAGGTGAGTTCTCGTAGCCTCATTTTCTTAAAGCTTTTCCGTTGGGGGAAAATAATACTCAAATGTGTTTTTAACTATTTTCTGAACTATGCGAAACATAGTTTTTGTTTTTGGGACAATTTATGTGCTTATGACTGCTATGTGAATATATGTGAATGTGATTTTACTTGCATGTACTGTGTTTGGCATGGCAAGGGTTGTGATTTTACTTGCATTACTGTGTTTAGCATGGCAAGGGTTGTGGTTTTACTTGCATGTACTGTGTTTGGCATGCAAGGGTTGTGGTCATGCCCTAATATAGTGCTCCAGCTGGTAGGCCATTTAGGTGCGTAAATGACATATCGGAGTTGCGGCTCCAAGAGCATTGGTATATGCTGGTTTTAGAGACTAGCGGGGATGCTAGGTCATCGTACATGATTAGCAGGGATGCTAAGTCATAGGTTTGTATGCATATATTCACTGTCATATAGCACTATTGTCCACTGTTTAAATGATTGGCACATCAACTGGGTTTAAGGTCAAAGCTACGAGCTCACTAACATCATTGTTGACGTTTTTGAGTATCATTTTCAGGTGTGTTGTTAGCAAAGGTAAATGAGGAGTAATTGGGACCAAAAGATGAGTACATTTGGGAGTTTATTGAAGGACAACTATTTGACTTTTTCCAAGGTTGCAAAATTATAAACTTTTGTAATAATGTATGGTATGATCTTGTATCTTGTGCAATGTGAATTATTGTGTCGCATTCTCGTGTTTCTGCCTCTGACGGGGTGTGACAGATTGGTAATCAGAGCCAAGGTTATAGAGAATGCTATTTTTTATAAAAAAGAAAATTTTGTAAAAATGCAACTGTAACCAAACTAGAGTTTTCATAAAACCTTAAACATGGTGAAAGTTAATTATGCCGAGCAATTCATGGTATCTCCTAAATTACGCATAGCCTGATCAACTATGTTTAATTTACAAAGGACCATGAAATGATGGGGGTAGTTTTCTTAAGCTATGTTAAAGGAAGGGAGGGATGTGTAAATGATAAGACCACCTGAGATAGAGTTGACCTCGGGCGTACGTATTGGGTAATACGTATTTGGATTTAGTGATATGATATGAGAACGCTTACGAGTGTTGTGATCTAGAGTGTTGTTGATTGCCTAGTGCTTGCCATGATGCCTTAGTTATATCGCATAATGCCTTAGAAGCCTAGGTAGATATGCCGCGGGTAGCAACATTAGTTAAGGATGCATATTAGGTAGTTATGTCGTGTATTGCATAATGCCCTGAGAGCCTTGGTAGGCATATTAATTGGTAGCGATGTTGATTAAGGGTGTGCTCTTAGTGGATATGTTGAGATATTGTATGATGCTTTGAGATGCTTATTCTGTGTAAAACCATGATGGTGCTCTGTAGTACGTGCGGTAACCTCTTAGTATATATATGAATATATATATATATACGTTCGTACCTCTTGGGTATATTTGATATATATATATATATATATATATATACGGTTACGAACACCTAATTTCAAATGCTATGCTGATTTTATATACGTAAAGCACAATTATGCTGGTAATTTGAGTAACGATATTTTGTAAAGATACTTACACCATTTACCGTGTTATCACATGTCATGTCTACCCCATCTTATGTTGATTCAAAGACTATCACCCAGGTTGATAGAGCTCAGAGCTCCCGAGTGCCCGTTCCTTTACCTGATGACCCCTATGTAGCAGTTAGGCAGGCCCAGTTAGTTGATACAAATTCCGAGTCAGACCTAGAAGAGGCTCCCTCGAAGGCAAAGGAGTTGCAGTCATTAGGTTCTAGATTACCCCTTATGGGTGAGCAGTTTGAGGCTATTAAGCCATCAAGTGCTAGGACTAATTCATCCTATTCATCTACTTCGTCGGATTCCACCACACCATTATCATCAGATCATCCACTTACTCATGTTTCACCTACCCCTACACCCACCCGAGTTTCGTTCCACCATAGGACCACATGTATAGCCATGCGTACCCAGTCGACCCTATCCCCGAGCATGTCAGCCTGCATAGCGGAGGCAGCTGCTTTGTCCCTATCTTCTTTCCGTAAGAGGTATATATCCTCTTACAAGACATCATCATCATCTCTGACCCTTCCGGTGCGGAAGAGATGTAGAGGTACATCTAAGCTCATATTAGATACTGATAGTGAGAGGGACGAGTTAGGGGAGGAGGGTACTAAGGAGGATGAGAGTTCGGATGTGGATGACGAGAGAGAGTCAGGGTTTAGATAACAATGGTCATGGTTTAGGTGATGAGGATCATGGTTTAGATGATAGTAAGGGATTAGAGGATGAGGGACTTGGTTTAGAGGAAGAGGAGGTTGTACCTAGGGGTTAGGAGCAGGCAGTTCTGGTTATGGAGACAGCCGTGAGTGAGCCTCTAGGACTTGGATATGGGGCGTTAAGACGTCGTGAGTTGGCAGTAGAGGAGGATCAGGTACCTAGTACATTCGAGGTAGGTCAGAGCTCCAGGTCTGTGCCAGAGCAGCAGGGAGCAGAGAGGGTATCTGCGTTTAGACTGCTCACCCTTGTTACATGGGTAGATCTCGAGGATGACAGAGTTTACACTGACATTCCAGCCTATGCACCACCACTTGCACCTGTTCAAACACTGCCATATCCTGAGTGGTCGTATGGTTCCTTTCCTATTTCACCATCATCCCCATTAGTCCCATCACCTATAGCTTCACCAGTGGCCACCCCGACAGCCACCATATCGGTAGATGAGGATCAGTTTTTAGAGGTAGGGGTACAATTAGAGCTTTATGGGAGCATACTTCATGATCACACTCAGCGTTTGGACGCGCTGCCACCTACTCTATTTGCGGATATTGATAGGGATGTGAGAGAGTTGTACACTAGGTCAGGAGTGGTTAGAGACAAGATCTTCTTGCAGAGGTACAGGTTTAGGAGTTTTGAGCGCGAGTAGGAGAGGACTGTCGTAGCGTTTGGAGCTTTATGGAGGCCCGTACTGGCATTAGAGGCATGGGCAGGACATGTTGACACCTAGTTGGCAGATATGTCACGTGATATGTATGCTGACCATAGATTGATTCATGACATGTTAGTGCAGTAGGCCGCTATGCATCGTGAGCTTCAAGAGATGAGAGGTCATGTTATTGCTTTAGAGCAGGAGAGGGATCATAGAGAGTAGTAGGATGTATAGATACTAGTTTGGATTTTTTTATAACACTAAATTGAGTAGCATTATTTAGTGTCGGATCTAAGTAGGTAGTCGATTTGTGATAGTTATGAACTGATTAGTATCAGTCGGTAGTTGACTCTTGTGGAAATCATAGTTATTATGGTAAAAGGATGATTTATACGGAAATTTTGAAAGAGTAATGAATGGTAGTATTCGTATTTTATCTTGGATAGATAGATATGCCCAGTGCTTGCGAGCACGGTTACCATGTGTTATTCATGAGCTTGAAACATATTCAAGTTGCTTGACTTTACTGATACGATAGAAGGTTAAGTAGTGAAGTGGAACACCGTGAGGTCACGTGAGACTTGATAAAGTTGTAGTGAATAAGTTTGAATTCAAACTACCTTCCTTTTTAAGGAATGGTAAGATTTTGAATAATGTCATAGCCTTCCTCAGAAAATGGAACCTAGAGCACTCAACCAAGTAGGGTTTGCTTGGGAGAGTTTGAGTAGATGTTGGTAAGTGAACCATGGACTGTTTTGAAGTAGTAAAATGAGAGTTGTTTTATGTGAGACTGATGTGATGTCGTGTAAGGTCAATTTATTAATTACCAAGTTTTAAATTTATATTTAACCGACTTATCCTAAAACAACACTTTAACGGGCAGTGTACCCGATCGGGTGGAGTTTCGTGGTAAGTAGGGTGTCGAACACTAAGAGCGAGGTTGTTAACCTTATAATCTATCAGTATTTTAATTACTCTAATTAAGTTAATCCTAATTACTTGTTAAACCTATGCTATATACGCTTCAAACGGATATA
>BQNB010035652.1:33611-50709 GCA_026074375.1 Tanacetum coccineum
AGAAATAGGACAAGCATTCAAGGCGTCATGTAATGCAAACAAGGAAACATGCAAGTCGATAGCAAGTAATGATGATTCAAGTCTAGGCAATCAATGAGTCTCATGTAATAGTGTAACGCAAAAATAGATATATGTAACATGTACGTTCATGGCCAAATCATTTTCAGATGATCTTAGAATTTTATGTCCCCCCTCCTCCTTTAACATAACTTAAGAAAACTAACCCTATCATTTCATTGTCCTTTGTGAATTAGGAATAGTTGATCAGGCTATGCATAATTTAGGAAAAACTATGAAATGCTCGGGCTAGTCAACTTTTGTTATGTTCTAGGTTTTGTAAAATGTTTTAGTTGGTTATAGTTGCGTTTTTATATTTGAAAAACATGTATTCTCTATAACATTGGCTTGGATACCAATCTATCACACCCCACTAGAAGCGGAAACACAGGATGCGACATAATGATTTTGTTGATCCCAACTTAAGATTGATTCCTAAGCTTGTAAAGGGTAAGTTACTTTGGATAGAACCAAAACAACTATGGTAGAAACTCTATGAATATTAAAGAGTATGCGGAATCTACTATTTAATACTTAGGAGAATATTAATGAAACATTAAATTGTATGAACAATGTATGAACAATGATATTACTGAAAAGCTCCAATATTATTATTTTCAATAATACATGTACTTTGTGTAGTACTAGGGTTTACAACCTTGAAGCTATTTATCAAAATGTATATGTGTGTATTTATAACCATAACCTAGGATCTCCTTTTATACACCAAGGAGTCCTTTACAAGATAACTACAAATCTTCTATAATTCTAATAGATAACTGCAAATCTTCTAACTTAATAAGATATACACTGAATAAGTCAATACATATCACTTAACATGTCTTTATCACTTTAGCAGTCTTAATCTTCATGCAACTGTCTTAAGTCCTTCAGCAGTCTTAAGTTAGTATTGGCAATACTAACTTACTCTAGCAGTACTAACTGGTTAGTACTGACAGTTGTAACTTGAGCAGTACTAACCGTTGGCTTGGCAGTACTAAGTATGAAGACTTTTAATTCCTAACAATCCTCCCCTACACTTGTGATTTACCTCCAAATCATCAAGTTTCTTGAATTAAAATCTTGTTCTCTGAGAGGATTCTTCCAAACACTTCATCTTCTTGGTCTTTCAACCTGAATGAATATCTTTCTAAGAAGTTCTCTGGACATCTCATTATTTTGTTCCACCAAGAGCTTTGCAACCAGCATCTGTGTAAGAGTTCCTTTTGACAATGGATACACCTTCTCTATCAGCATGTAGATGTCTATTCCCTTCTTTGTAGACAGATGATGCACTCCATATAAATCATATAGCTTCCAAGTTAAATCATGAATATGCTTTTGAAGCTTTCATAACTCATCATCTGTATCTAGTTTAAATAATCTCTTTCACTCAACCCATATCTCTCTTTTTGTCATCTGTTGGTTCTGTTGAATTGAACCTCTCTTTAACCAGACTCCATAGCATCACTAAATCATCCATATCTAAGGCTTTCAGCATATCATCAAAGAATTGGTGTACCTCAGTATGATTTCCTACTCTTATGATCTTCCAGTACTTCCTAGTGCCTTCAGTGTAAATCTCCCAGTCAATTATTGGATACTTAGTTTGTAAATCTTCGACATTCATCCCTTGCTCTGGAACTATTATCATCATTTATTGTAGCTCTTCTTGTGATAGTTCATCAGCTTCTTTATCTCTTGGTTCTTCAGCTAGTTCTGAGCTTTCACCAATCTTTTGCCTCTTATAACTTTCTTGATCAAGTTCTTCTTCTGCATCTCTTTTTGAACTTCCAGCTGGTAACTCAGGAATTACCCTTTCAATTTCACTCTCTATTGGAACAAAAGTATGTACTCTCCTTATTTTTGTTTTAAACAAATTCTTGATCTCATCAAAAGAATAACCTCTCAACTGCTGAAGTGTATAACCTCGCATGTTCTTGATATAGTTAGACATATAGGTCCTCTGTTGAGCCTGTGTGGGTGGCTTATTCCTCCTTTCTTCAGCTCTTTGTGCAGCAAAATATATTTTTCTCTTATTGATAAGCTCTACAAGCATTCTTGCTTGTTCAGCTTCAGTGTACATTTCTCTTTCCTTTGCTTGTAACATTTGTGTTAACTCTTCATCAGCTTCAACTCTAGCTTGTATGTCTTTCCATTCTTCAACATTGAAAGAACTAGCTGCTTCATGTACCCTGGTAATCCTTTGATTCTCTTCTTCTTCAAGTTCAGCTTGTAGTCTAACAGCTGCTTCATAACCAAGTCTTTCTTGTTCTTGCTGTAGTTTTGTCTTGGTCTGTACTGGCTCATATTCATCCATTTTACCTTTACCTTTGTCTTTGGCTGCACTCTTCCTAATATACACAAGTGTCTCAGCCATAGTAATGCCATCAGCAGTAGAAACCCTTCTTGTAGGATTGGCAGTACTAACAACAGCTATACTAGCAGTAGTAACTGCTGCACCAGCAGTAGAAACTGGCTTAGCAGTACTAATATCCTTAGCAGTATCAAGATCAAATTCCATATCATGCTCATGCCTCCCCTGAATCTCTACATCATGTTGTACCAATGAAATGGCAGGATCTTGATCAATTTCAGCTATCTTCCTCCCCTATTTGGAAGGATCCTCTAAATCATCTTCATCATCAGAAACAATAATTCTGGCCCTTCTTTTAGCTTGGCTGGACTTAACTTTGTTCTCCAACTTCTTTACCTTCTTGATAAGCTTAGTATAAGCATCACCATATGTAAGCTTGGTCTACTTCAAGTCTGTCTCTAAGCTCTTTACCTTCTTTGACAATGTTGTACATTAAACCATCAGTTCTTGAAGTGTCATACTAACCTCATCACTTCCAAGTGTGTTAACTCTTAGGAGAGGTGAATCTTGGGGCATGGTAGGGGTCTTATCAATGTTACCACTACCCTGTCATACTTCTAATCCAGTGACAGTAGTGGTATCCCCTCCATATATGACATCCACACCTGTGGAAGCAGCCTCATCTGCTACAAGGGTCTGAGTAGGAGATCTGGGCTGAGGAACCACAGATTCTTGTCTGTTTGTTCTCCTAGAGCTTGGTGAAATTAGTAGTTGTGAGGTTGATGGAGCACTAGTGGGTGTGTGATGGGACTCAACTGGGTGTGTTGATCCTTCACCCTGAACAACTGGGCCCTGAACAATCATTGCAGGAAACAATGGAATATTCACCCTAGTATAACCCTTAGAAGCCCTCTTCATATTGCTAAAAAGTTTTTGAGTGTGGGTAGGAGCAATATGAAGTCTAGTGAGAGGTTTAAGCAGTCTCTTTTGCTTGTTCAAAAACACTTGAATAAATCTTTGATACATTAAAAAATTTGTGTTTACTATCTAAGTTTTTCACCATATCATCAAAAATCAGTTTAGAAAAATAAAATTTCCTATTAGTGGCCAAGCAAATAATAGCAGTTGCTATATTGCTACTGAACTATTCCCAAGAGGTTTTCTTAGGACTTAGACAATGTAGGATGGTATGGATGAGAAATCTCCATTGAAGGGAAAAGTGTCCTTTTTGAAAGGCTAATTTATCAGAAGTTGACACATACCCCATTAAGGAAAGTTGTTCAAAGATTTTAGTAGTTGGCAAAGAACTAATACCATCAGAATCTGCTAATTGGAGATGCCTTCTAACAGATGCCTTAGTAACAATCTTTAGTTTTCCATCTATTATAGCAGTTAATTCAATTTCTCCATTATCAAGTGTTTTGGCAGTAGCAGTTTCCCAAAACTATTTGATGAGTGAAACATAGATAGTGGGATTTTCTGTAAGAGCATGCCTTATGTGACTAGCATTGAGAAAATCCACTATTTGGTGAAATCCTTCACTTCCCTCTGGTTTCTTCAAGTAGGCTACCATGGTGTGTGTGTCATAGAATTCCAAATTTGCCATTGTTGATTGAGAAAAGTTCGATTAGAGTTTTGGGTTATGATCGTGTATGAGAGTATGTGTGTTTGGCAAAGTCAATTGAGATTATATAGATAGTACTTGAGGTTTTGATTGGACCGACTGAATTTATCTTGAAGAAATCTTGTGATTTAAAGAAAGATTATGAATTATCCAGAATAAGGAAACCTATAAGTGAAGTAATTGGCAGAATTATCTCAAACGGCTATATTTAATTGCAAAAAATCTATTATTCCTAAATAGTACTAACGGTAGCCTAGCAGTACTAAGTTTAGCCTAACAGTACTAAGTAATGCCCACCAGTACTAACTTTTGAGTTACCAGTTTTATCCTTATTTTTGTTCCAAAAAGCATTCACATCAACAATTTTGATTCTCACAAGCTCTCTTTCTGTTTTTATTCTCACTTTATCTCTTAATTCTTTTTCTCACTGAATCACTCTCTCTATTTTTGTTTCACACATCTCTCTTTTCTTTTTTCTTTCAATTCTCTCTGTCTGTTTTTGTGTCACACATCTCGCTTTCTGTTTTTGAACTCACTACATCTCTTATTTCTTTTTGCTTGCAATTCTCTCTGTTTGTTTTTATTTTCTCTTAATTCTTTTAAGCTCACTTTTTCTCTCTATTTGTTTTTCCTTTCTCTCAATGCTCACGGTATTAATTATAACAGCAGTACTAATTATACTTACCAGTAGTAAGTTAGGCCAACATCACTAACTTGAATTTCATCATTAGCTACTGTTACATTCCATTTCAAGCATCATTTATGCATAATCTGTTGCATATTAACACAATTAACCTCCCCTCAATTAATACTTCAGAGGTTAAGCATTCCTATGCTTGCAATCAGATATTGAAATCTGCCAACATCAAATGCTTTTGTGAGAAAATCTGCAACATTTTGATCTGTGTGAATCTTGATCATCTAAATAAGCTTCTTCTCATTGGAATCTCTGATAAAATGATGTATAATCTCAATGTGCTTAGTCTTTGAGTGAAACACTGGATTCTTAACTATGCAAATGGTTCTTTCATTGTCAATGAAAATCTTGGTATTCATGAAATTGTATCCATAATCCAGCATTTGATTTTGGATCCATAACACCTGTCCACAGCAATTAGCTGCAGCTACATATTCTGCTTCAGTAGTAGAGTTGGCAACTATAGTTTGCTTCTTGCATTGCCATGAAATCAATCTACTTCCAAGAAATTAACAACCTTCTATTGTGGATTTCCTGTCTAAACTTGCACTAGCATAGTCACTATCAGAATAAGCTTCCAAATCAAATGGTGAGTCCTTAAGATACCTAAGGCCCAATTTAGGTTGACCTTTCAAGTATCTAAAGATTCTTTTCACAGCATGAAGAAGTGAAACTTTAGGTGTGACTTAAAATCTTACACAAGCACATACAACAAACATTATATCATGCCTTGAAGGTGTTAAATACATCAATGAGGGAATCATTGATCTATATAAGTAAACATCAACATCTTCAGCTTTTGCATCCTTGAGCAATGGCTTTAAAGTCTTCATGGGTGTACTTGCTGTCTTCACAGTTGAAAAACCAAACTTCTTCAAAATTTCATCCACATACTTGTCTTGACTGATGAAAATCCCATCATCTTTTTGTGTCACTTGTAGTCCTAAAAAGAAAGTAAGCTCACCCATAGAACTCATCTTTTCTTTTGGAACTTTATTGTGCATCTATTTCTCAAAATAGTGGATTAAAATCTTTTTTGTAATCCAAATAATGAATTCATAACTTATACTTGATACTAGGAGAAATTAATCACATTTTTGACTCTTTTATTGAACAACAAGTCTTAATCTATCTGAAATCTCTGAAATCCATTGTCCTTTAAATAGGTGATAAAGTCTCATACAAGCTCTAGGAGTGAGTTGACACATATAATGCCTTTTCTATCTTATAAACTCTGTCAGGGAACTCTGGATCTTCAAACCCTGAAGGTTGACAGACATAAATTCCTCTTCAATCTTGCCATACAAAAATGCACTCTTCACAACCATCTGGTAAACAACAAGTTCATGATGAGGGCATAGACTAAGAAAAGCCTAATTCACTTCAATCCTAGCAAATGGAGCAAAAACTAATCATATATCTATTCACTCTTACTTGAGTGATAATACCTCGTGCAACCAGCCTTGCCTTGTTTCTAACAAAACCAATACTTTCTCATTTTTTTGTTCCTGTTAGGACCCGCATTTTGTTCCAATGGCCCTCTTGCCATATGGTAAATCAACTAAAGTCCAAACCTTCTGCAATTTAAACTGTAGAAGCTCATTCTGCATTGCTAACATCCAGCTTGGATCTGTCAAAGCTTGAGTCACCTTCTTGGGTTCTACTTGTGATAGAAAACAAGCAAACAGACAAGTATGAAGGTCTTCATGAGTTTTCCCTTTATTAACAACACTAATAAACCCTTGTTCATTTATAGTCCTTGTCATTCTCCTTGTTTGTACACCAGACTGTACATCACCAATCACATGATCAAGTGAATTATCTTTATGGATTCTTGTATTTAGAGTAAAAGGAACTGGATATGTGGTAGTAATGTTGCTCATATCCACTTTTGTTTCATCACCAAAGAAATCAGCATGTGAGGCTTCAAGTGGAGCAGAAGTAACTGTTAGACTAACAATATTAATATTTAGACTACCAACATTAACATTTGTACTGGTAGTATTAGTACTTGGCCCAACAGTATCAACATCTTGAGTACTATTTTCAGGTCTCTCTTGATCATCAATTATACTTTCTTTATTTAGACCTTCATCATCATTCTTTCCAGCATCACTAGAAGGTTGTGGTTCATCATTACTAGCATTCTTTAAAGAAGAATCAAATAGTGAACCATCTTTTCATAGTGGCATTAAAATGTGGTCTTGGCTAGATCATGTCTCCTTGCTAGAATGATCTGCACCAATAATTTCTTCTGTACCTACAAGATCATTAGAGTTTGTACCTGCAACAAATGGTACATAATTCATTGATATTGTTAGAACATCAATATCAAATAGCCACTTTGGTCCATCACCTACAATAATAGGCTTATCCTCCAAGAACCTAATATGCAAGTTTTCTTCTACTTTCCTTATTCTAATGTTGTATACCCTAAAAGCCTTACTATTTAATGAGTATCCAACAAAGAATCCTTCATCTGACTTTCCATCAAACTTGCCCAAATAATCTA
Source organism: Tanacetum coccineum (assembly GCA_026074375.1). Taxonomy (NCBI): domain Eukaryota; kingdom Viridiplantae; phylum Streptophyta; class Magnoliopsida; order Asterales; family Asteraceae; genus Tanacetum; species Tanacetum coccineum. The sequence goes on from BQNB010035652.1 coordinate 40,819, forward strand.
AGGTATTAAGAATGATAACATGACACCCAAATGGTCTCATGAAGCTTAGAGCAGGTGTTCTACCTCTAAACAGTTCATAAGGGGTACTTGTTATGAGGCTTAACTAAATAATGCCCTTTATACATAGAAAGCAATAATTAACTGCTTAACTATAAAATATAGTAGGTAACTTATAATCAGCTAACATGGTTCTAGCAGCCTCAATTAGTGTCCTATTTCTCCTCTCAGCAACACCATTTTGCTGAGGAGTTTTAGCTACACTAAATTCCCTCTTAATGCCTTTCTGTTCACAAAACTCACTCATTACTTTATTCTTGAACTCTGTTCCATTGTCACATATGATTATCTGTACTTTCTTATAAACTAGATTTTCTATCTCAGTTATAAAGCTCTTAAGAATGCCACTGGTCTCATCCTTAGTTGCTAGAAAGAAAACCCAAGTAAATCTGCTATAATCATCAGTGACAACTAGTCAATTTTCTTTATTTATTAAGCTGCTCAAAAATGTTAGACCAAAAAATGTCTATATGCAACATGTATAAAAGGAGCTGAGTTAATTAAGGTCTAATCTTGTGTCTTACAAAGGATTTGTGTTGCTTTTCCCTTAGGACATGCCAATCACAAGTTTTGGTTATTTTCAAAACGTTTTTGTAGGTAATCCTCTCATATGATTTTCCGTAACAAGTTTTTTAATAGTTTTAATATTTACAGGACATAGCATTCCTTTGCCATAGCATTTGATCTCATATGTGTGGCATTTGCACAAGATAACTTAAACTCTCTTTAGGAACAATATTCTTCATATCAACACTGTTCATATTGTTCTTTCTAGGAACTTTAAGTAAAACCTGACTTTCATAAGTATACACTTAAAGTCAGGAGACAAAAACAAAACATCCAATGTCAGTAAAAAGACTCTGTTCTTTTTGTCACACATATGTGAAACACTAAAAAGGTTAAACTGTAACTCCTTGACAAAGTACACATCCTCAAAATCAAGCTTACCAGTTTTAAGAGTTCCTTTACCAGTAATTTTCCCTCCTTTGGCTCCTCCCCCAAAGGTAACATATCCTCCATCAAATTCCTTGAAGTCTGAGAGATAGGACATGTTCTCTGTCATGTGCCTTGAGCATCCACTATCAACATTAGCTTGATCTTCTTTTTGTGGTGGTCCCTGCACATAGAAATTAGGAAATTGTTTCCTTTGGGGACAAAAGCCATCACCAGACTTGGATCTGCCTAGTGCATCTAGTAATATGTCTCTTAATAAAGTCAATTGATGCACTATCAATTTTGGTAGGTATCCAAACCCAACATGCTGAGGCCTTAACAACATTAACCTGATCTGCCCTAACAACATTAACTACTGCTGAATTTGGCCTAGCAGTATTAACTGCTTTTGGCCTAGCAGTATAAAATTTTCCCTTAGAAGTATTAACTTTTTGGCTAAAATTTTTGTTAGTTAATGCTGTTCTTGTTTGATAGTGCCTCTTTACAGTTGGTTGTGCTGATTCAGAAAAACGTGACATTAGTCTAGCACTATAAACTGTAGTTTTGGGATGAGCAGTATTAACAGGCCTAGCAGTATTAAGCGATCTTAGGTCAGTTTTCATTAAAATTGCTCTTGGAACCATGTTCCTATAAGCATTAGGATGAGCCTTTTTAGCAAAATAATTGTAATTCACCCTTGTATAATTATTCTCAGATACCACCCTTTCCCTTTAATGGTAATTGCAGCGAGCCTGCACATGGTTAAAACTTTCAAAGACAAAACAAGCTTTATTGTACATCACAAAGTCACTTCCTAGCTGTTGGGACTTCTGATTATTCCAGTTTCTTTGATTTCCCCCAGGACTTTGTGACCTATACATTTCAGCATACTTAACTAGTTTCCTAACTGGTTTTTCTTGTTGTTTAGGTCTAACAAATTCTATCTTAGTAGGAGAACCAGTTTTCTTCTCTAATTTATCATCTGATATAAACTTCTCAACCAATAGGGTATCAGGAGATTCCCTAACTTCTTTAGAAATTTTTTCACTAACACTCTTACTAGTCTTAGGTCCATAGCCTTCAAACTCAAGCTATTGGAACTCCTCTAGACCAGCCAGTACGAAAATCAAACTTTAGGGTGAAATATACCCAGTAGGGAGAGGTTAGAAAACAAACATTATAGCTTTATAAAACCCCACTCACCCTTTTTACTTTTATCAGTTATCTGGACTCCCTATTTATATTGTCTAGAGTCTTAAGAGGCATTATCAATATATTTAAATTTTAGTTGAATTTGCTTTCTTTTTCTTGACTTAGATTTTCTAACTCACTTTTAAGCGTACTAATTTCTGAGTCTTTATATGAAATATCTCTTTTAAGAACAGCAAGTTGCTCACAAAATATAACCTCATTCTTTTTATAAAAGACAAGTTGCTCTTCCACAGATGCTAACCCTCTTTTATAAGTAGCTAAATTAAACTCAGATTTTGTTAAACTCTTTTATTAAATCATCAAGTTGTGTTTTAGTGTTAAAAGCTTTTTAGACAGGTTTTTGAACAAGTTTTATCATTATGTACCTTAGAGTCTGAAAATCCATAAGAGCACATGTTTGTAGGGACTTACATATCTGCAATATAGATCCAGTCAAAACCACCTCCATCAATACGTACATGGCTTCTGGAAGAGTTTCTTTCCACATTTTACAGTCATTCTAGTGCATGTCTTGATTCATGTTTTTTGCTCTATCTTTGGTTCCTAGGTTCCTATGCATTCCACTTGCAAAGGTCCCTCTTGTGGCAGTTGAAAACCAATCTACCTTAGACTTGTTCTTATTACACCTGTGTCACTTCCATTGATAGTGATTTTTCTACCAGTTTTTTTGGAAAAACCTTCTTGTCCTCATGCTCAGCAATGCTAACTGCCACTTCAAATCCATCTCTTTTATGTAAACTTATGGATTTGTTCATGGTCCTATATACATGTTGTTACCCCGTTTGGTGGACTGGCTAGAAAAATGCTATAAACAGTGTTCATCACTTAAGTTAGCAAGTACTAACTTGAGTACTAGCAGTGCTAACTTGAGTGCTAGTAGGGCTGACTTGAGTGTTAGCAGTACTAACTCCATAAGCAGTATTAACTTCATTAGTACTGCTAGGGGATGTCTCAAAAAGCCATATCTTCTGAGAATTAAGCTGAGTTGAGTTTGCTGTTCCTTTAACCTCTTGTTCAAACAATCTTGAAATTGTTATAGAGACAATCAATGCTCATTGTGTCTAGATTCAAGTTAATTCCTCCGGACCACAACATGTGTATTCCATAAGAAGGAAAGACTTCTAAAAAATTTCAAATTGAGATCTTCTTGTGAAATATTTTCACCCAAGGATAGCCAACTGACTTACAATCTTTTGAAGCCTGTTAAAAATAAAGTCAAGAGACTCTATGCTTGGAGCACTAAAGTTCTCCTACATTGCTTCAAGGGAAGTGTCTTATGAGTCTTCTTTGTGGCTTCATTACCCCACCCAAATTTGTTTGTTATATTGCAGCAACAAGGTCTTAGAATCCTTGTACTGATTATAAAGTCATTTAGATGTTCATTGGGAAGTGCATCAGTTACATACTTCTTGCCTTAATTTCATTCTTTTTTGAACCTTTTTTCAGTGTGAACAGGACCTGGTATTAGTGAAGTTGAGGTACCATTCATCATTGCTGTTTGTTTGAGCTACTGGTTTGCAATGAGTTCCATTCTCTTATGACATTTTACATAGTAGCATAGTCTTGTACTGAAAGTATTGCTCAATTTTTTTTTTTCCTTAGCCTTCCACTATTATATTCACCCTGTTTGAGAATGGGCAACTTTGCGGTAATGGTGGTTTGAGTAGTTTCTAGATCCATCTCTTCCTTGTGAGTAAAGGGTTCTTCTTGTTAGTTTCTTCTAGATCAAAGTTTCAGGACACAAGCTCTGATACCACTTGTAGATCCCAACTTAAGATCGATTCCTTAGCTTGTAAAGGTTAAGTTACTTTGGATAAATCCAAAACAACTATAGTAGAAACTTTGTGAATACTAAAGAGTATGCAGAATCTACTCTTTAATACTTAGAAGAATATTAATAAAACAGTAAATTGTATGAACAATGATATTACTGAAAAGCTCCAAATATTTATTAATTATCAATAATACGAGTACTCTGTGTAGTACTAGGGTTTACAACCTTGAAGCTATATATCAAAAACGTATGAATGTCTATATATCGTTAAAACCATAACCTAGGACCTTCTTTTATACACCAAAGAGTCCTTTACAAGATAACTACAAATCTTCTATAATTCTAATATATAACAACAAATCTTCTAACTTTATAAGATATACACTGAATAAGTCAATACAAATATCTTGATATGTCTTTATCTCTTTAGCAGTCTTAATCTTCATGCAGTAGTCTTAATCTTCATGTAACAGTCTTAAGTTAGTAGTGGCATTACTAACTTACTCTAGCAGTACTAACTGGTCAGTACTGACAGTTGTAACTTGAGCAGTATTAACTCTTGGCTTGACAGTACTAAGTCTTGGCTTGGCAGTACTAAGTATGGAGACTTTTAATTCCCAACATATCTTTTAAGAAAAACTTGAATGGTTGGGAAGGGTTGTGCATTGCATCACTGGATCCATGACAACTTTCTTCAATACTAGATCTCATCTTTGTGATTCTGATAGATTATGTATTGACCCAGTTTCTGCCTAAAGTGTATGAAGGGATTCTTTCTTTTCACACTTTATCATAACTTTTATTTTTTATTCTTCAACCCCTTTAATGTTTATCAAGACGTCATTACTATCACAATGTTGTGATTGTTCCGGTGGTAACTCATGTCTTAGTCCACAAAATTCCCTTTTCTCATTCATCTCTAAATCATACCTAAGGACTTATAATCTAACTTTGAAATGTCCATGGGTAGATCCCTCCTATTCTGGTTGGATCATAGGACTAATAGCTAACTTAACCACCTTATGACTTCATTGACGTCGTGAGTTAATTGGTTGTTGGGTATAGCGGTCAAAACCATAAAACCTTTTTGAAAATCAATCAAAGTGTTTGATAAAGATAAAAAATGTTTGACACTTTGAAAGTTTCATTCTTTTGAAATACTCCCCCTACACATGCGCATCGATATTCAAAATTGTTTCGCACATGGAGGTAAGCGTTGTTTGCACTTAAACACTTGAGTCTTGAAGATCACATTACTTTTTATTGATCATATTTTAATCACATTCTCTTCCCCTTTGAAAATAATAAATCTTTTGGTATTTCCAATACTAACTGATTAAAATTTGAGACATGAAAAAGATTCATAGGGAAAAAATTATTTTAAGCATTATTTTATTATGGAACATTTTCCTGTTGCCCTCCCTTAATTCCACACAATTATGAAACCACTTATTAATTATGACACCACATGATAGAATAGAGTATCATTTATATGAATATGACTTTATAAATTTCATGTGAAATCGAGGTTGAGCCACTTTTATATGTTATAAACAAAATGAGAAATCTAGTTATGTCAAAGTATATTTATATCTAAAATGAATGGCCACTAGGCCACTAACGACGGTTTTTGATTTCTCTAGAACAGATGTAGCTTCGATCCCTGGCGCGCTTGTCGATATACACATACTCATCAAGAACTATATTTGACATTTAAGATTATTCACTTGTTTAAACATTTTGAAATGTTTTAGACACACTAAAACAGACATTTAGAGAATGTGCTAAAACATTAATACTTGGTTTTAAATGCTCCTCCTAAAAAATTAATCCACTTAAAAGATGATTCGACTTTTGAAATTTTCTTGAGAAGGGAGTGTTGAACACAAAATTTTGAAAAATACCACTATTTGTGAAAGCTTGACATTAAAAAGTATATTTGAAGAAATGGTGTTCAACAGTTTTGAAAACCATTGTTACTTGAGCTCTCAAGACTTTGAATATCTTTCATTTTGACCTTTTTAAATTGTGTCAGCTCAAGTCCGAGAAGTTGTAAATTTATCGTTGTTAAGGATAAATGTGCATGATTCTCATTCTCCTTTAACATTTTAGTCCGGGTTGCAATCTGAAAGTGATTACAAGCCATTGTGTCTCGAGCTCAAAACATTGAATGTTTTGGTTAAGATGCTCAAGACCGAACACCTTTTTGTTGTTAAGGATAAGCGCACTGACACGTACACCTTCATTGACGTTTGAGTCTGGGTTACAGTCTGAGGTAACTGTAAGCCTTTGAAGAAAAATAGAAATGAGATGTTTTAAAAATTTTGAACTCTTGCTCGAACTTTATTTACACACCCGTGTCAATGTTAATCGACATTTCTAGGTGCGTAAATATTATCGATGCCAAAAGACATGCTAGATAATTCTTTTTGTTATTTTTAATTTTCTTGTTTTGCATTTTTGTTTTTGAAAGATTTTCTATTTTTGTATTTTGTTATATAGGGTTTATATTTTTGTATTTTCTTTTTTCAAAAATATTTACAAGTCTATGTTTGATATATCAAGCAGTTTTATTTGCTAGAACCTCTATTTTTGCTGGAGTCAAACATCTCATACCGAGTCGTCCAACAAGGTACTCAAACCTTTCTTTCAAAAGAGCTTTCGTAAACATGACGACTAACTGGTATTCAGTTCTGACAATGTACAATTCTACTATGCCTCTTTCTACATGTTCCTTGATGAAGTGATATCGAACGACAATGTGCTTGGTGTGGGAATGTTGAACTGGGTTGCACGAGATAGTTATGGCTGACTTTGAATCATAATACATTGGTCTTTTGTTGTAGTTAAAACCATAATATGTAAGTTGAGTTTGTATCCACAGGAATTGAGCACAACTTGCAAATAAAGCAACATACTTGGTTTTCACATTTGACATTGTGATGCAATCGTGTTTCTTGGACGACCAACTAACAAGCTTATCACCTAGGAATTAGATTTCACAAGAAGTGCTTTTGCATGTATCAAGGCAACCTGCATGGTCAGCGTCTGAAAAAGTCGTTAGATTAAAACCGAAATCCTTCGGGTACCAGAGTCCCATGTTAATGGTCGTCTTTAAGTACTGAAAGATCCGTTTAACCTCTTTGAGGTGACTTTTAGTTGGTCTTGCCTGATAACGTGCACAATAACATGTTACATGCACTAGGTCTGGTCTGCTAGCTGTCAGATACATGATGTTGGTCCCCTTGAATGTGATATAATGTTTATCAAGTTAAACTAATCACATTCCATGGCAACAAAGTGAGTTATATATATATATATATATATATATATATATATATATATATATATATATATATATATATAACATATATATGGGGCTAACTATGACTGGATTAATATGAATTAGTGACTGGACGCCACCTCAATGATGAGGTGGACACATATTTGACATTAATATTCGGATTTTTGGTAAAAATGTTGACAATGGCAAGGTTCAAACCTGGGTTGGCTAATCCACAAACAAGGTGCTCAACCAGTGGAGCAACCAACAATTTGTGATAGAAAAATTGCATTCCCTTATAGATATTCAACCGAAAACATTAAAAGGCCATTCATCTACAATTTTAGGATTTATACTAGCCATTCCTTAATTATCTCACGTATCTTAAAAAACCTATTTATCATTCTTATTCATCATAAACCCTAATAATCCTACGTTTTTTTTCTTTTCTTTCAGGCTTGAGGATATGTCAATGAATTTACAGTGAGAAGCTATATGATCTTTTGACATCCCTTGTGTGTAAGCTGCATGACAACTAATTGATTCATATGCCATTATTACGATTATAGACTAAAGTAATTTACCGACTACCACTCCTTTATCATTCTGTGACAAATATGTTTGTATGATATTAGTATTATTGTATGTCAAGTTGGCAGTTAACAATAGGTGAAGGTTCTTAATCTTGATTTAGCATTTTAGAATGATTATGCAACTATAAATTAAGTAAAGTGTGCTATACAAGTATACAACGTACATAGGCACCACCAACACCGTGAACCATGCATTATTAAACTATTTGAATGGAATTTATAAATAATTTGTCTGTTTATATATGGATCATATCCGAACATGGATGTATATAGATAAATGATTTGTCTGTTTATATATGGATCATATCTGTAAATTTAAAAATTTATGTTGCTTTCACCGCAGGTCTACACGTTCCAGAAAGTATGGTTTAATCGTCTTTGCTGGCGGCCCCATAAGACTGGTGTTTGTTCTTTTTTCTTTGCCATTAGTCTTCTCATTATCTTTTTTATTTAGTCATTGTGTGTAAGCTTGCATGACGTGATTATGTTCTGTTTGTATGTTTGTGTGGTGTCAAATCCATGTCAAATCATGTTTACATCATAAACCCTAATATCATAAAGCTCCTCATATTCAAGAATTGACAAATTTTATTTCAAGGTTGGAATGGCTGCCAATATAACACCTCGTGTTTTAGGACAATGTATGACGTTAATAAAGTCACTAATTATTTTTAGGGTTTTACGCGTTTGCTTTTAAACCGTAAACGTTAAGTTAAATCGCGTAAACTGAAAATGATCATACAATGTAAACGGGCATTAAACGATTAAATGTTTACATCAAGCAAGTGTTATATGATTATTATGAGGATAATTAATAACTTTGTTCATCTTATTTTTATCGGCTACGTAAAATGCTTACGTTTCGTAATAAAATGCGTTTAGGCATACCCGGAAGTTCCAAAACCTAACTACGCCTAAACGAATACCCCCACGAATAATACCCAATACTCAAAAAAAATCAAAATTAAACATCTTATATATATAATATATATGAGCGCGTCTCTCTTTAAGTATATATTAAAAATATATATAAATTTTACTCATGCATGCATGCCTATTTATAGTAAAAATATCTCCTTAACTTAACCATGGTTACTTTCTAACTCTAGCTCATGGTTAACTAATCAAGTTGATAAAGGTGTAAGAGTTACTTTCTTAAATATCTAGATATTTTACAAAGATGAAAAGTCTTGGTCTCATCTTATAAATTTCGGCATATATATATATATATATAAGATGTAATTTTTGATTATTTTGAGTATTGGGTATAATCGTGGGTATTCGTTTAGGCGTAGTTAGGTTTTAGAACTTCCGGGTATGCCTAAACGCATTTTATTACGAAACGTAAGCATTTTACGTAGCCGATAAAAATAAGATGAACAAAGTTATTAATTATCCTCATAATAATCATATAACACTTGCTTGATGCAAACATTTAATCGTTTAATGCCCGTTTACATTGTATGATCATTTTCAGTTTACGCGATTTAACTTAACGTTTACGGTTTAAAAGCAAACGCGTAAAACCCTAAAAATAATTAGTGACTTTATTAACGTCATACATTGTCCTAAAACACGAGGTGTTATAAAAACTGTTTTGGAAATGAATGATTAAAATGGAACTTTAATTGGACTAGGTCGTGTTCAGACGTTGTAGAAACCAAAATAACTCTTTAGATCGTTTAAGCTCAAGTTTGATTAGAACTTTAATCTAGGATGAACAATAAAAAAGAACAATAGAATGCACAGCTGAATAAACATTAAGAACATTCTTTATTATTGCCTAACAAGGTTTCATCATCATCTTTATACAATGACTACCACAAGCCCCAATTCTACCTTGATCAAATGGTAGAACGTGTTATCTAAACTATAACAAGGAATCAAAGATCCTTGAGGCTGAAACCAACCAAACCTAGGCATCTCCTTAGAGAACTTGATGCTTAGAACACACACACACACACATACTTTTCTGGTGTTTACATCTTTGACACACAGAAAACTATATCTAGGGATCTCTTTATATAGTAGAGTCCATC
>BQNB010035653.1:0-20450 GCA_026074375.1 Tanacetum coccineum
GATCTTGAACAGGTTGATGAGTTTGATTTAGAAGAGATGGATTTAAAATGTCAAGTGGCCCTGATTTCCATAAGATTGAGGAAGTTTTACAAGAAGACAAGGAGAAAGTTGCAGTTTAATGCCAAGGAACCAATTAGATTTGACAAGACCAAGGTTGAGTGCTTCAATTGCCATAACACAGGGCACTTTGCTAGAGATTGCAGATCAAAAGGAAATCAAGAAAGCAGAAGGAGAGATGCAGGGAACACTGGATATAAAGCAAAAGATAATGGGAGGAGACCTGGAAAATAGGAGGAACCTAAAGCTTTGGTAACTCTTGATGGGGATGGTGTTGATTGGACTGGTCATGCAGAAGATGAGCAAGAGAACTTTACTTTGATGGCTTACAGCAATTCGGGCTCGGACACTGAGGTAACATATTGTTCAAAAGAATGTGAGGAATCTTATGCTAAGCTTAAGAAATAATATGATAAACAAAGGGAACAACTTGGTGATGCTAGTATAGAAATTCAAGCCTATACTTAAGCTTTAAAAAAGGTAGAAGCTCAATTGGTCTATCATCAGAAAAATCAACTTGTTTATGAAGAAAAAATTAGGTTTATGAAAATTGATTTAGAAGATAAAACTAATGTGCTCATATATCATAAGAAACTATTAGCAGAAGCTGTAAAAGAAAAGGAAGAATTAAAAACCAAACTTGAAAATTTTCAAAGTTCTTCTAAAGGTCTTAGTAAACTGCTAAATAGTCAGATGAGTGCTAATGACAAATCTGGGCTTGGGTATGGAGATCAAATACATGAAGGTGTTTTAAGTTATGAAAATGAAGTTCTTGAAAGTGTATTTGATAGTAGGTCTAGTGATGTATAAGATAGTCCTGTGTATGATAGATTTGCAAAAGTTAAAGGAATGCATGTAGTTCCCCCTCCAATGACAGGAATCTACATGCCTCCTAAATCTGATTTTGGAATAGATGAGTCAAAGTTTACATATGGTCCAAAACAGTTTAAAACTAGTGAATCTGATGCTAAAACCAGTGATTTTGCCTTTTGTGAATCTAATTCTAGTGTAGAAACACTTGAATCTGTGCCTAAACCAGCTGTAAATAAACCTAAAGCTGTCAGTAAACCTAAAGTTTAGTCTGATGCTCCTATCATTGAGGAGTATGAGTCAGACAGTGATGATGAATATGTGATTAAACCTTCAAAAGAACAGGAAAAACCTAGTTTTGCTTTTGTTAATACTGTTAAGCATGTAAAAACTCCTAGGGAAACTGTTAAAGAACAAAACACATGTAGTCCGAGTCCTAAATCTGACAAGAGAGACTGGAATGGTTTAATGTCCAAAAAGTTAGGTTTGGGATATGGGTTTACTAGAAAGGCATGTTTTGTATGTGGCAGTTTTGGTCATCTTATTAGAGATTGTGATTTCCATGAGAAAAGAATGGCTAAACAGGTTGAATTGAACAAACAGAAGGGTAAGGGTACTGGTCAAGGGGAGAATAGACCAGTGTGGAACAATGTGCAAAGATTGAATCACCAAAACAAGTTTGTTCCAAAAGCAGTACTAACTAAAACTGGCAGATTTCTAGTTAATGCTGCTAGATAAAATCTTTCTAGTCAAGCAGCAGCAACTAGTATTACTAGGAAAGTTAATACTGCTAGACCCATTGTGAATGAAATCAGACTAAGAAATAACCTTTATAAGTCTCATTCATCTATTAGAAGGCCATTTAATAGAACAACAACACCAAAAGCAAATTTTACAAATCATAAAGTAAATACTGCTGGGGACAAAATAGTTAGTGCTGTTGGGGGCAATAGGGAAGCTGCTGTTAAGGCCTCAACAGGTTGTAATTGGAGATCCAAAAGACATTATTGGAACAAAGTCTCCAAATACAATAGTCGATCAAACTCTAGTAAAAATGTTAATTATAAAGATCCACTAGGCAGACCCAAGTCAGCAATGGCTTGGGTCCCTAAGAGAAACTAATTTCTCTTATTTGATGTGCAGGATGATCTACAAAAAGCTTTAAAGAACAAAGGAATTGTTGATAGTGGATGTTCCAGGCACATGACTGGGAATAAAGCCTACCTTGTTGAATATCACGACTATAATGGTGGCCCTATTGCTTTTGGAGGAAGTAAAGGTCAAATAACTAGTAAAGGTCCAAAAGAAGCTAATCATAGTGCAGGTACACAAGATAATATTGATGCAGGAAATTCTGAAATGGAAGCTGAACCTGCTCAATAATACTTTGTACTGCCATTATGGTCTTCTTATACTTCAACAGTCAAGAGCTCAAAAGCAAAGAATGGAGGTGAAAAGCCTAATGGGGATACTGGTTTAAAGACAAATAAGGAGCCAGTTGATCAGGAAGATCAAGCCTTTTTGGAGGAGCTTGAAAGGCTTAAAAGATAAGTAGCTGAAGCTTTTAGAAAGGAGTTTGCTCAATGTACTGAGTATTTGCTTCTTCAAGCAGGAGCTGCTAGAGCTACTAGTACTAACATAGTTAATACTATTAGCACACCAGTTAGTACTGCCAGTCCTTCAAGAGTTTTTAGTGCTGGTGGACCATCCTACCCTGATCTAACCAACAATGACCAAGATGATTCTCAAATACCTTCTCTTATAGATATCTATGACAATCCAAGTAATGGGATTTTTACCAATGCATCTTATGATGATGAGGGTGCAGTGGCTGACTTCACTAATTTAGAAACCACTGTGAATGTTAGTCCTATTCCCACATCAAGGATACACTCCATTCATCCTACAACTCAAATTCTTGGAGATCCAACCTCAGCAGTTCAGACAAGGAGCAAAGTGAACAAAAGTTCTAGAGCTCATGCTTTTGTTAGCTATATTCAAAAGTAGAGAAGAAATAATCACAAGGATTTCCAGCACTGTTTGTTTGCTTGCTTCCTTCTTGAACCCCAGAAGATATCTCAAGCTCTTGAAGGTGAAAGTTGGGTTGATGTTATGCAGGAAGAGCTGCTGCAATTTAAGATTCAGAAAGTTTGGATTCTGGTTGACTTGTCTTTTGGGAAGAAGGAAATTGGGACAAAATAGGTTTACATGAATAAGAAGGATAAAAGAGGCGTTGTAGTTAAAAATAAGGCAAGATTGGTTGCCCAGGGATATAGACAAGAGGAAGGGATAGTCTATGATGAGGTTTTTGCTCCTGTGGCTAAGATTGAAGCCATCAGGATCTTTTTGGCCTTTGCTTCTTATATGGGATTCATAGTTTATCAGATGGATGTGAAGAGTGCCTTCTTGTATGGCACAATTGATGAGGAGGTGTATGTGTCTCAACCTCTAGGTTTTGTAGATCCTAAGTTCCCTAAGAAGGTCTACAAAGTTGTCAAAGCTTTGTATGGTTTACACCAAGCTCCCAGAGCCTGGTATGCTACTTTATCTACTTTCTTATTGAAGAGTGGATACATAAAAGGAACCATTGACAAGACTTTTTTCATCAAGAAGGACAGGAATGATATCATGTTAGTGTAGGTTTATGTAGATGATATTATTTTTGGTTCTACAAAGAAGTCTTGGTGTGATGAATTTGAGGCATTTATGAAGAACAGATTCCAGATGAGTTCTATGGGAGAGCTCGCCTTCTTTCTTAGATTATAGGTCTAACAGAAAGAAGATGGTATTTTCATAAGTCAGGATAAGTATGTTCCAGAGATCCTGAAGAAGAGTGTGAAGACTGCCAGCACTCCAATTGAGACCCAGAAACCCTTGATCAAGGATGAAGAAGCTGCTAATGTGGATATACATCTTTATAGATCTATGATTGGCTCTTTAATGTACTTGACTACTTCTAGGCCTGATATTATGTTTGCAGTCTATGCTTGTTCTAGGTTTCAGGTAACTCCAAAAACCTCACATCTTCATGCTATGAAGAGGATCTTTAGGTACCTCAAAGGCAAACCCAAACTGGGCCTTTGGTATCCTAGAGTGTCATCATTTGACCTGGAAGCCTATTCTGACAGTGATTATGCTAGAGCAAATCTTGACAGGAAATCCACAATAGGAGGTTGTCAATTTCTTGGCAGGAGACTTATCTTATGGCAGTGCAGGAAACAAACAATCGTGGCTACTTCTACTACAGAGGCAGAGTATGTTGCTGCTGCCAACTGCTATGGGCAAGTATTGTAGATTCAGAATCAAATGTTAGACTATGGGCTCAATTTTATGAACATAAAGATCTACATTGATAATGAAAGCACAATCTGCATTGTAAAAAATCCAGTGTTTCACTCTAAAACAAAGCATATTGAGATTAGGCACCACTTCATTAGGGATGCTTATGAGAAAAAGCTTATCCAGGTGCTTAAGATTCACACTGATGATAATGTGGCTGATCTTTTAACCAAAGCTTTTGATGTTAGCAGATTCAATTTCTTAATTGTTAACATTGGAATGATCAACCTATAGCTGCATTAGTTCAGGGGAGGCAAAATGGCAAGTTGATTTGTTGTACAGTTTGGAAAATGATGTTGAGGTTCATTATGTTCTTTGGGATAAGGATTGAGAGCTACATATCGTACTAAGTTAGTTAGTACTGCCTGTTTTGGTTAATACTGGTAGGCAAAAAGTTAGTACTGCTAGGCCAAAAATTAGTACTACCAAGCAAACCTTAGTACTATTAAGTTACCGTTAGAAACAGGGGAAATAGGGATGCAAAGTGTAAAATTGCGGTTTATTCGCCACTTGGTTCACTTGAAACCTATATAAACCATTCTCAAACACATCATTTACTCACCTAATCTCTCTCCCTTGCTCTCATATCACAAACCCTAATCCCTCTAATCACTGACGATCATCAATTACATCTCCATGGCAACTCTCGTATCTTGCCCTAAGCATAATATGGTTGCTTGTTTAGAGAAAACTGAATGGAATGCTCAATTCCATGAGATAGTGGACTTCCTTACACGAAGCTCGATTTACTACTCTCTCACTATAAGTCCTACTGTCTCTACTTCTCTTATTGAACAGTTTTGGAACACTGCTACTTCCAAAACAGTCAATGATGTTGGTTACATTAAAGCCAAAGTTACTGGCAAGACTGTATCAATTTTTGAAACATCTATTAGATGAGATCTTCTATTTCATGATGTGGATGGAATTAATTGTCTCAAAAATTTAGAAATTTATGAAAACCTTTAATTGATGGGGTATGAGGAAGATCTTACAATTCTTACTTTTCAAAAATCTCTCTTTTCCCCATAATGGAAGTACCTTATTCATACCCGAATTCACTGCCTTAGTTCAAAAAGTACTTATTGGGATCAATTTCCCACAAATATTGCATCTGCACCGATTTGCTTAGCTACAAATAGAAAATTTAATTTTTCTAAGATGATTTTTGAGGGTGTGATTAGGAACTTGGATGCTAAGAAGCAATTCTTAATGTATCCAAGATTTGTTCAAGTGTTTTTAAATAACCAACTTTCAAACCTACCTGGCCCTTTGGATAACCTTCCAATACCAGTCCTTACCAAAAAAGTTTTCACTAATATGGCAAAGCAAGGATTCCACTTTTTAGGCCATGTTACACCTTTATTTCATAATATGTTGGCTCAAGCAGTAGTAGATGAGGGTGCAGGTTCAGTACAACCAACTGAACCCCAACCAACACCCTCTCCTACTCAACCTAGTACAAGAGACCAACCCCTTGTGACTGAATCATCATATAGTCCGACTCTACCCAAGACCCTAGGGTAAACTTAGAGGGCACTGGTAGAAGTCAAAGGGATCATGTTCAGATACCCTATGATAGTCCTCTTTTAGGTGGTCACACATCTGACAGAGCTGGGGCTAGCTTGAACCTAGATGAGTTACTTGTTCTTTGCACTAACTTGTCAAACAGGGTTCTTGCTTTGGAGACTTCCAAGGATGCTCAGGTTGCATAGATTCTTAAATTAAAGACTAGAATCTAGAAGCTAGAAAAGAAGTGTAAGCCCAGCATCTCATACCACAGAGCATGGTTAAAGAGTGTGCAAAGGTTATCTATGAAGAAAAGGTTGGGAAAGAAGGAGTCTGTATCCAAACAAGGGAGGAAAACTGCCAAATCAAAACCAACTCTGGATGCCTTTGATGATCTTGATGCTGATTTAGCTTATGGTATGGACTACATGGGAACAGAGGAAGCTGTAAATGAGGGGAGGCAAAGCAATGAGACTGAGGAGCTTAATTTAGATGTTGATACTGAAGTAATTACTAAAGACAAGGGTAGTGGTGAAAAAGAAGGTAGCACAATTAGTACTGCTAGGATAGAAGTTAATACTGCTAGGCCAGAAGTTGATACTGCTAGGCCAGATATTGATACTGCTAAGCTAGAAGTTCATACTGCTAATGCACTAGTTAATACTATTGGTGTAACTATTACTACTGTTGATCCTGAAGTTAGTGCTGTTGAGCCTAGAACTCCTCCTATAATAACAAGTATATTTGATGATGAAGATATTACTATGGCTCAAACTTTGATAAAGATGAAAGAAGAGAAAGCCAAGGAAAAAGGAGTGGCATTTAAAGATGTTGAAGATTCTTCAAGACTTGTGAGATCAATAACAACGCTTAAACCACTTCCATCCATTAATCCTAAAGACAAAGGAAAGGGTATCTTAGTTGAGGAAGAATCTGTCAAGATAAAGAGAAAAGATCAAGATAGATCAGATTGAGAGAGATGAAGAATTGGCTCACAAGCTACATAAGGAAGAATTGGTTAAGATTGCAAGAATATAAGAAGAAAAAGCACCACAAGAAGAAGCTCCTAGAGTTGCTATAATGGAAATGTTTAATGAAATCCAAGCAGGCATTGATGCTGATGCATTGTTTACAACCAAGCTCCAACAGGAAGAAAGAGAGGAGTACACCATTAAAGAAAGAGCAAAATTCTTGGCTAAAACAATAGTTGCACAAAGAAAATTCAGAGATGCACAAAGAGCTGATGAGATTAGAAGTAGACTACCAACTAAATCTCAATTAAGGAATTTGATGATGACATATCTGAAGAATATAGGTGGTTAAAAACACTCTCAATTGAAATCAAAGACATTTGAAGAAATCAAAGCTATGTATGAAAGACAGAAAAAGAAAATTGATGACTTCAAACCTATGGATTAAGATGATGCAGTAAAAGATAGTAAGAAGGCAGCTGGTGAAGATACTTCAAAGAAGAAGGAGGTTCTCAAAGAACCTGACAGTACTAAGATTGAAAGTATAAACAAGGAAGATGCAGGAGAAAGAGTTTTAGATGTTTCAAAGAAGAGAAAAGGAGGTCCAAGAATGAAAAGAATGTCTAAAAGGAAGAAGACAGAGTCCGACCTTGAAGAAGAAGAGGATCTAAAGACTTTTCTAAAAATAGTTCTAGATAAAGAAGGAATAATAGATTATGAAGTCCTGGAGAAGATATTTCCAATTATTAACTGGGAATCAAAGTTCTATCATTATGACAGACATGGAGCAGAAGGTATCTACTACAGGATCTTTAGATCTGATGGAAGCTCTAGATGGATTAAGACCTTCTCTGAAATAGTAATAAGGTTTGATAGGCTAGATCTTGTGGAGTTATATAACCTGGTGATGCAGAGGCTTGAAACAATTACCCCAGAAGGTGTTGATCTAGTTCTTTGGGGAAATTTAAGGACAATGTTTAATGCAAATGCAGAAGATGAACTCTGGCAGAATCAAGAAAAATGGAATCTTAAGAGCTGGAATTTCTATGATAATTGTGGGGTTAATACTTTGACACTATAAGATGGTACTAAGATTTATATGCTTGCAGAAAGGAAATATCCACTCACAAAAGAAACACTTGAGAGGATGATGTCTTTCAAGTTGATAGCTGAGTCTGCAAGTGATAGTGCTTATGATCTACTTAGATTCATTCAAAAGCAGATTGATGAAGCTGGAAGCCATGATGGAGGAGAGAAGGATATTTAAGTGTTGGTTTCATCATCACATAACAAATGGTCTTCAGTTCACCATGTCTAATAGACATCAAGAACTGGCTAGTCTATAGCAAATGGCTTCTGGTAAAGACTTCTCAAATCCGTTAATGGCTGATAGTTTGCCAAAAACTATATGGTTCTCAACTCACCATGCTTCACAGTAAAGAGTTGTCTAGTCCAAAGCGAACGACTCTTGGTAAAGACTTCTCAAATCCGTTGATAGTTGATAGTTTACTCAAAACTATATGGTTATCAATGCACCATGTTGTTACAATGAAGCATTGGCTATTCCAGAGCAAACGGCTACTGGTAAAGAAACATCAAATTTGTTTATGGCTGGTAGTTTGCCAAAAACTACAAGGACAACTTAGTTGGTGTTGCTGAGTTGCTGAGATACTGTAATGATGAAAAAGACTAAAACCTAAAGAATTTCAAGATTACAAAGTAACAAAAGAATTCATGTTCATCAAAGAAAAGATTAAAGAGTAAGCAGTGTGTTTGTATACATCCTCCAGGTGTTCAAAAAGCTCAAACTGAAGAAACATGAAGGTTAACAAGTGAACATCATGTTTAGGGGAGGATTGTTAGGAATTATGTTTTCCTGAGTTAGTACTGTTGGTAGTAAGTTAGTACTGCTAGCATATATAGATAGTACTGCTTAAGTGATATGCATGAGATATATTAGGAATAGATATGCATGATCACTTAACGCGTTTTGTAAGCCCATTAGGGTTTCCTTGGTGTATAAAAGGAACCCTACGACACTAGTTAGATATACAAGTTTCACAAACATTTATAGTTAGTATTCTGTAACCTAGCAGATTAATAGTAATCAAAGTTCTGTTTTATTCATTGTTCTTCTTAGCAGTATAAGTTAGTTTCCGCATAACTTATATTGTTCATAGTCATTGTTTCTCTTGTAGTTAGTTTGGATCTATCCAGATTGACTACCACCCTTAACAGGCTAGAAAGATCTATTCAGATTGGGATCAACACTTGTCATCTTTATTTCTTTGAGATGACTTTCTTTCATCGTGTGGTTTTCTCACAAATCTTACTCGTCTTTTGAAAAATTTCTTGAAGTCTCTCAAGCCATGGCGTATTCTTCGTCTTCACTATCGGAGGTCGAACTATCTTCATCACTAGATTCCTTTTTGACCTTTAAGGCAAGAGATCTATATTGTTCTCTTTTTCCTTTGACCATTTCAGAATCTTTCTTTATTATCACCTTATAAACTTTCAAGTTTCCTATAAGTTTGTCAAGTGATAGAGATGTTAAATCCTTTGATTCTTCAATAGTCGTAACCTTTGCATGCCATTTAGGATGAAGTGCCCTAAGAAATTTCCTAACATAATTCTTGCTAGAAAAACCTTCATCAAGTGCTTTTAGACTGGTAATAATAGTGTTAAATCTAGCAAAAGCATTATCTATCAATTCCTCTTCAGGAATCATGAATTGTTCATATTGTTGAACAAAGAGATCTATTTTGTTATCTTTGACTTGACTATTACCTTGGTGAGTGATTAACAAAGTATCCCAAATTTCTTTTGCGGTTTTACACATAAAAATTCTTTCGTATTCTTTACGTGGCAAAGCATTATAAATCACCATTTTGGCTTCATTATTTTTAGCAAGTTTCCTTTTAAGACCATCGTTTAATGGTACAATTTCATCCTTTTTAGTTTCGGGATTATTTTGAATAGGAGGAAAATCACCATAGGTAATAACATGCCAAAGATCTAGATCTTTTGATTTCACATAAGTTTAGAATCTATTTTTCCAATAAATAAACCTATCACTTTCAAATAGTGATGGTCTTTGCATAGATTGCCCTTCTAAATATTTTTCCGATTCCATAGATCGATTCAAGTTTTAAAATACAATTTATTTTTAAAATCTTGTTTGACGTGGCTCCTGATACCAATTGTGGAAAACTAGAAGGGGGGTTGAATAGTTTACCGCTTTTTAAAGTAAAACGTTTATATATATCCCAAATAATTAGGGTTGGGGTTTTTTGTTTAAGATGGGCTTAAAAGGCTATTGTGTTGGCAAACCAAGTTTTTTTTGGATAAAGTTTGGGCCGGTTAACTCTTCAAAAGATGGTCGTGTAATTAAGTTGAAGGACCAGGGTTTACTATTATACCAACGATTTGGGTCGTGTTTAATGAAGAAATGGTTTATTCTTATTCTGCAACGGCTGCATTCTCTGGTAATAGTTTGGGATTAAATAGACCGATATAGCACCATTTGTTGGGGTTATGTTTGCAATGATGGCTGACCGGGTTTGTTAAGCAAGATAGGCTGAGGTATGATATAAATTTATGTTGAGCCTGATATTACTAATGATTTATCTATTTTGGGCTTGCGTTAGCGGGTTGGGCCATGTAGTAAATACAAAATGATGTCGGGAAAAAATATATGTGACCGGGTTTTATTACTTGGACGACCGTGCTTATGGTATATTTTTTTGAGCCGATATCCGTGGACGATCACAACGCATTAAAAATTCACTAACAACAACACAACAAACATAATACATTACATTAAAAATGATCCTTATCAAAATTCACCTTCGTTCTTAAAGGCTAGTATTGAATTTAAATGACTACAGGTTATAGTACGATGTTACTTATTTGGGATTGAAGTAGACTTTCATGGGGAGTGTACTTATTTCGTCTTCGATTCTTTCTTTCTTCACAACGAAGATGACTTGTGTTAAGTGACGAAGACTTAGATATCTAGTTACTTTTGTGATTCTTTCTACCTATACCCACAATAAGCTATCACCTTAAGAAGTTACATTGTAGTACTCAGTGTCTCACGTAGTTGAGGAGATTTCAAGTGGTGATGTATTTTTTGTATACTTTTGGGTGAGTATATGGTACTCAGAGATTTTCCTCTGCATCGTTCCAATCGTCCACAAAAGATAGTACACGATATAAGTCACAATTGAAGGATTATGCTTCAAATCAGTGGTCATGCAGTATTAAGCCTATAAAAATAAAAGAATAGATACGGATGTTAGAACGGTTGATCAAGAGAGATATGTAAAGATGAGTACCACCTCTCTCACAGAGTATTGCTTTGCAATCACAGGCTATGAAGCTAAGTAAGCAGTTCCAGTTGGCATATGATGTACATGTATGTAGGATGATTCCTCAGTTAGTCATCAATTTAGAGGGAGAAATGTGTACAATCCGTTCTTATGATTTTTTATGGTTAACCGATTTGATGTTATAGTTTCGACTGACATATTCGGGAATAAATTGCTTCACTCGGGACTTAATTAACTTTGGTGAAACAATTTAATTTGGTACATTCGGAACTTAGTTGACTTTGATGTTACCATTTTGACTACATAGAGGGATAAATTGCATACACTCGGGACTTAATTAACTTTGTGTAGGCATTCATATCTCACTGTTCCTGGAGGTGAGGAAAAGTGCATTTCCGGGTCTTAATTGATTTTGGTGCTATGGTTTCGACTTCGAAAATGAGATAAAATGTGTACTTTGGGCTGAATTCAAACAATACTGGAATGCTTCCTAAATGAGACGATGTTGATGATATCATCCCTCCCTCGAGAACGGTGTATTAATTCTTATCAGTCTTAGGGTGGTCTGATTTGGGAGAGAGCCTGAAAGATTTCAGCATATGTGTCGTCTACAAGCTGAAGAATAAAGCTGGAGTATACAAGTAGATCTGTCAAAGATATTCTACAATGAATACTGGATGGTCATTCCTTATCTTTTTTCTTTATTTTGCTTGTAGGGAACATTGTAAGCAATTCACGTGCGACGCCATCTTGGAGGGAGATTGTCAGCCTCACTTTTTAGTGAAGTTGGAGTCTTACGCGTGAATTAGACTAGACTTGGACACTGCGTGTCACGCATGGGTCATTTATCTAAACTAGGAATAGTTTGCTTTTTCTTTTAGTATAAATACCCCTCATGGCTCTCCATAAGGGGTGGTGGATGTTCATTTGTATTTTCCTCTTTCTCTTTCTAATCTAACCTTCTTTTTGTTCATCTCACCCTCTCTCTACTTTATCTCACTAGAAAACATAATGTCTTATCTTTGTTTCTTGATCAACCAAGACCCCCGATAAGGTGTTTTCGATCCGTGTACATTTATAGTTTTACCATTGACAGATTTGAAAACTATTCCACCAATTGTCCGCTCAGACTACAAAATCTTAATTACATCTCTCCATAACATTAACCTACAGTAATTACCAGAATGTGTATTGCATGCACAAACTACACCACTTGTCCGTAATCAGTGCTGTACAACTGCATTTCATCTACGACATAAATTAATCCCACATAATACCAAAAAGTGCATTGTGTGTATAAACACCAGTGCTTGGATTTTAATTGGACCCTAGTACACCATCTTGACAAACGCATGTAATAGGCCCTACAAAAAAATTCTAAATTTTTTAACTCGTCATTCAGTCAAAGGCAGTAACTTAGTATAGTAATAGTCATTGCAATCTTTGTTTACATGAACGTGGTACGACGAACCGTACGAGCATGTCACAATGATGCAAAGAAGCATCTATTGTAAAACATGTTCGAATAGGAACAACAACTAAAGGTGGCATATTCTTAATTTTATCAACGGAAGATTTAAAACAATTCCACCATGTTTTCGTTCAGGCTGCTCAACCTCGTTTAGGTTATTTAATACTTCACATCCATTGTTTTTCCTCCCTTCAATAACGACTAGTGTTTGAGCAACTACCGACAGCCCCCCACCCCCCCCATAACTACAACCATCGGTTCATCGTTTTTAAATGATCTTTCATTTGAAGCCTCAACAATCGCTAAACATAAAAAATAAGCAATGTCAAAAATATTACCCAATCTAAAGGGTGCAAAATGTATATAATGACACATACATATTCTAAATGGTTTTTTTACGTATAACAAGATCCTGCACAAAAGATAGTGGCACACAACTCTTATAAAAACCGACCACAACATTCGAACTAATTCCATGACTGATGCAATCTAAACTGACCTAAATAACAACCCTTTTTTGCACAGTGTGGCTGCACAACACAGGCATTTTTATCACCATCGCCATCAGGAAACCGCCTTAGTGCTACTCCTTGCATGGCAAGGAACTAAGATACGCAATCCAATTGTGAAAACTAGAAGGGTTGAATAGGTTTTAACCTAACATACTGCTTTTTAAAATTAAATTATTGTTTATATAAAATCTTAGATCCGAGTTTTAAATGATATCAATGTTTACACAATATTAACAATTAGAACAAGTAAATAAATAAGATTGTCAACGTTATGTTAGTCTATCTAATGAAAGAGAAGAGTTGGAAGGATCAAACCACAACACAAGGATTTATAGTAGTTCGGTAACGAAACACCTCTTCGCCCTACTCCACTCCTCAAATAACAAACTTGAGATTTTTCTTCACTATGTCAACAAGCTCCCTTTAGGCGGAGAAAACCGTACACAAGTAGCTTACACCAATTTTAACACAAAGCCAAATGTCGAGTTCTAATCTTAGCTAGAACCAATCTATCACGTAGCTTACACCGATTTCCGACACTAAGCTAAATGTCGAGCTCTAATCTTAGCTAGAACTAATCTTCAACACTCTTTGTATTTTATGGCCTAAAATACTAACCACCCTTACAGGTATTTGATCACCTAAATACTTGATCTACTTAAACAAACTATTACACAAGAATATAGGAGATGATTGAATTACAATGAACAAGGCAGACGAAACTATGTTACATGGACACGTTAAACAATAATACTTGTATCTTGTCGATTACGAGTATTCTTCTTTTGCACTTGGAGAGGAAAGCTTGGATCACTTAGAAACAAATGCTTGTATTAATTAAATGATCAAAGATTTAGAAAGTATTAGAGATGTATTGGCTGATTAAAGACAGAAAAAATGTGTGTGCAAAAGGTGAGAAATGTTGTGGAACAGTCCAATATTTATAGGCAAAGAGGGGAGCAAATAACACGGCCAGCCCTGCCCATGCCTATAAGGGGGCCACCCACTGTAGGACGCTCCCTTTTTTATCTTTTTCAAGGGAGGTTTTATCTGGGGTAGTTGTATCCGTTTTTTGGTAGAAAATTTAAATTCAAAATTTATTTTTAATTAAAACATTTCTTGTAAATACAAAAATGTTTTGGCTAAATTTTGTAAACTTGTTTTGTTAAATTTTATAAAAATATAAAGTTTAGGATAAACTTTAAATACCTTGATCATTAAATAAATTTAGCATTTATTTATTCATACCTTTAAGTGATTAGTGTCGAAATAAAAATTTACGACTACTAACTTGTTTACATTTAATTTTACATGGATCGTTTTTATATTTTGTGATTATCAAAACGTAGATAAGTCAAAAAATATAAATAACGTTTTTAGACATTATTTGTATTAACAATCTCTCCCTTTTTGATGATTATAAAATCTAAACTCATTAAATGTAAAATTATATTTAAACAAGTTTTTAGTGAGTTTATTTTATTTCTCCCCTTTTTTGTAGAATCAAAAAGGCTTCGTCGATGTAGAAGTAGTAATTCGACAGAATAAACGCTCCCCCTTTGATGTGTGCTCCCCCTTGTTCGATGGCACTAAGGAATCGAGCTATGGTGACTTTGCTACAAAACCGAGTTAGAACTAGTACAAGATATATATATTTTTAACCATTAGCAATTGTCAAAAAAAAATATTTAAGCATGATTAAAGACTAACTAATTTGGATAGTAATTTTATATTTGTGTTACCCCGATATCACAATATAAAGTAAAAACTAGAACAAAGTAATAAAAACTAGAGTTCATTAATTAAAGATAGATATTGTGTATAAAACACAATATTACAATCATGCATTAAACATAAGAAAGAAACACTACAAATATCTTAAAACTTCTTGAATGCCGTAGAACTTGCTTGCAAATGATAGGTGGATTTTTTTAAAACAAGAAAGACTAAACACGTATTATGTTTAGTGGGTTGTTGGAGGTGAGTTTGGTGCAGAAGTGGTTGTTGTTGGATAGTTACAAGAAACTTGAAGTGGTGGGTATGGTCGGGTAAGAAGATACTCAATCCAATTAAGATCTTTACTCAAGGATAAGAATTGTTTTTGGGTGTAGCGACAACAAGGATAATAACCAACATGATATTCAACTTGGTCCTAAGTAATGGTATGAGTCATGTTTGAAGGTGTTGGTGGTGGGTTTGCGGTTTTGTTTGAGAGTTGCATAGCCAAGAGATTTGAAAGATCTTGAAGTTGATTAATTTCATCAATAAGTCTCTCTCTAGTTAAAGAAGGTGGTAGTTGAGATAGAGTTTGATTGATGTTGTGATTTCCTTGCGAGATATCATCGACATAAGGATCAATGAGTAGAGGTGAGTAAGTTTGAGGTGAGACTAGATTTGAGGGTGTCATAGAATGATTCTCTTGTGAAGGTTCATTGCAAGGAAATAGAGGTTGTGTAGGTTGACTTTGGTTTTCACTTTGAGGTGGAGATTGAGCTTGCAAAACCCTAGTCATATTGGGATCTATAAGTGGAGGTGAGTAAGGTGGTGGTGAAGTTTGGTTTGAGGATGCTGTAGGAGAGTTTTCTTTTGAAGAGTCATTAAAGGGAGATGATTGTTTGGGCATTGGTATAAGTGTGTCCAATTCACTTGAGGATGACAAGTACTCATTTTCTTTCTTCATACGGGTCTTACCAAAATTTTAGGTTTCTTGGAAACTTTGGATGGAGGTTTGTGAGAAGATGGCATTGGAGGTGATAAGTTAAATGTAATGGAAGAATTAAGGATGATGATCAATTTATACTAGGAGGATGGGATAATTTGGGATAATTAGACATGGTTAAGAGTACAAATCCAAGGAATGTTTGTAAATTCTGGGAAAGAATAGCTGGGTCTAGGTAAAAGAGAGTCAAAAAGCAAAAAGAAAACAGTAAACTTCGTCTGGTAGTGGCCGACCCCCTTATCTATGTAGCCGGCCCCCTTATCAATCAGGGGGACGCCCTTGATAATTAAGGGGCCGCCACCTAGTAAAATCCAGGTTATCCAAAAAAAAAATCTGCTAAAATTTGCAGGGAGTTGGGTTTGTAGGAGATCATTTTGCAGCAAGTCCTAAAGCTTCATACCAACTAAGACATGCAAGAATATTTAATGCAATCACCTAGTAGTTTTGCAACATATTTTTGATAACATTCGGTAATCATACAAGTTCACGTAGAATGACTAGAACAAACTAGTGAACACCATAAATTTTTAAAGAAACCTACATTAAGCTAACCAAGATCATGTTGTGCAACATCAACAAGTAGTGATTTTAAGACTCATAAAACTCCTACAATTAATAAGTCATGTACTAATTAACATTAGGCCAAGAGAAATCGCATTAAGCGATATTAATAAAGTTGAATTTAAGATCCTAAGATTTTTGCTACCTAGTAAAGCTACAATAGTTATCATTCGTTATTGCTTGGAACTTGGTTGCTTCCCATGCTTTCATCTTCACTAGGTGGTTCCCAATCTTCATCAAAGTAATCTTTTTAATGTCCCATGAGAGCCATGACATGAGGAAAACTTTGGTATTTAGATTTGAGTAGGTTTGAGTGAACAGAAGTTATATGACAAAATAAACGAGTGAGCAACATGCCATATGGCATTGGAGATTCGGGATTGTTTTTGAAGGATGACATTCGGTTGACAATGAAGGAGGCGAGATTGTAAGGAGGTTATTATTGATGTAATACATCATGTGACAAGAAGCGGCGGAATGTGATCACAAACTTCTCTAAGACTCAAGACGTTTTGTCAGCGAATTTCATCCTAAGTTTGCATATCGGCACGGAGTTCTATTTTATGGATTTTGCTTAACAAGGTATTTTTGTAGTATGAATTTGGAGTTGTTTGAATGGATTGTTTTATTTGTTTTGACGAGGGAATGTGATGTGTGTTTTCCAAGCTTTAAATTTATAATACTATAAATACCGATTTTTACTAAAAACACAACACTCGGGAAGTATACCCGTTCGTGTATAGTATAGTTTTTAGGTAAGTCCAGGTCGTTTCACGGGAATTGAAGTTTTCACAGTTTGTAATTAAGGTGCTAAGGTTAATAAGATTGTCACGGATCAAATTAACCAAGACGATCATATATCGAATAATGCAAAGAAAGCAATAAAAGAACGATTCAATCAAATGATTAAGGTATGTTTGTTTAGGCAATGATCACTTTGATAATGATGTGTTTGGAAAAGTGTTTATAAGTTTAGAAAATAGAGTTATCACAAGTTATAAATCCTTTCGGCCTTTAAATATAACAAGTGATTATATCAATTAATAACAACAAATCCTTTCGGCCTTTATAAGTTATTATAACCAATATATTAGGTGGAATGATAAAACATAAGTTTATAAGTATCCTTTCGACCTTTACACTTAGAAAATCATGTTTAACCATTTCAATAAACTCATATCCAAACACTCCATATCCAAGATCCTAATATGCCCAAACAAACATAAGATTACTACTCTATGACCAGAGTAACAAAACACATAACATTCATCATGGATTCAACAAGGATTATATTCAAAAGAGTAACAAGATTCATACCAATTCCAAGAGCAAAGTATGGTAATTTCACAAGAATTTCCCAAGAACACTTTATTATATTCAAAGCAAAATCCGAAAACTATGAACAATTCTGTCACAATAACTTATAGTTTCGAAATACACTTCAGTACTACTTCCTTGATGGATTAAAACCTAGTGATATTGATGGTGGAGAGTGGTGGTAGTCGATGGTGGTGATGGTGGTTTGAAGGGGTGTTTGGATTCTTGGTTTGTCAAGCCAAGAACCCCAAAAACACCTACTTTAAGTGTTAGAAACGAAGTGGGGAGTTGAGGGTGAGAGTGTTTGTAAAATGAGAGATATCCTTCTCTATTTATAGGCTGATTTCGGGAAGAAGTGCGGCGCACTTGATAAAAAGTGCGGCTTACTTAGGGAGTTAATGCACTCAGCATTTATTAGGACTTAACCGTTTCTTTGGGAAGTTTGAACGAAAGTGCGGCACACTTACAATATTGTGCGGCGGTTTTGGGAACTTGATCAGAAGTGCGGCGCACAAGAGAAAAGTGCGCCGTACTTTGGCATTTTCTTGGATCTTCTCTTGGTGATTTGTATGTGAGGAGATGATTTCATCTAAGGTTCATATGAGGGGTATTTATAAGGTAAAGGTAACTTGGGGACCAAGTTAGGAATGAATGTGGACGGATTATGGATCAGATTAGCGAATTAATTGTTTCTCCATAAAATGTGTTATACTCAATAGTAAATCCGGAAATCTTGGTAATACTTCAGCTCTTGAACATTTTCCCATATTGTAGATAATTGAATTCTCTTTATGTGGCCGCTTGAATCAACTCAATCCGAGTTCGTATGCTCCAGTTATGGCCAAAACAGTGGACAGGTGTCGGGGGATCTTTATCTTGAGTTTACTTCTTCGTTTAAGCTTCTTATCTTCGTGTATTCTTTTGTTTTCTTCCACGACACATACCTAGAACATATAATAGCAAATATACTTGATTAAATACCGAAAGTTCACTAGAAATGATCAAATAAATGCAAATAACGCCGCCAAAAACATGTATAATTTAGGCGTTATCAGAATGGAAGTGTGATATGGACCATCAATTTTTTGGTTATTTTTAAGAGAATTAAGACAACATTCTTTCGAGTAAGAACATTGACCCTCATAAGGGATTTCAAGAATGTTGCCAAATTCTTCGAGAGTAAATATAAATTCTTCGCTTACTGCTCAAAATTTTCCAAGGATGGTTCGATCAATATTTCTTAAGATTTTAAATTGAGAGTAAAATCCTATAATGATTGTTGGATAAATTATCTCATTTAAATTGTAAATTTTGTTGAAAGCATATGGCACTAAACATTGGTTCAATGTCATCTTGGCTCAATAATGTTGAATTTGCAATACGCCCTTCGTGAATGGTTCGAGATTCTAGGTTTTGGATTGATCTTTTTAACTGTTTGGGAATATATGTTTCATTTGAGATTTTGGGAATATAGTTCTTGGTTAATTCAAGTTCGACTTGAAGGATGTGAGTCATGACACTTCCTAAACAAATGAAAGTGCGTTATTATATTATTTTAAATCGAACAATAGAAATGTGAAACCTAGTGTATGTCTATATGTGACAAATGTGGAGTAATGATTATCTTGACTCTAAAATAAAAACCTAAGAGATAATCCAAACGCTCCTTTGTTCAATTTTGCTTAACCAAGAGTGTTGAAAAATATATATTAGATTATATATTTCGGCAACAAGTATGAGTTCATCGTGTGTGTATGTAAAATGTTTTTAGCATCTATTAACAATGTAAGAAAATAATTTTTGTGAGTTCTTAGATGTGAGAAGTTTTTGAAACTATTTAATTGGGGTTTTTATAATTAATTTTCAAAATATGATTCTAATAGTTTTAATCGAATGTTAACTATTGAAACGTAGAGGGGGGGGGGGTGAATATGTTTCAGATTAAAATCTTAAAACTTTTTTGTATCAAATGCCCAAACAATCGTGACTTAATAGGAAAGTACTAATAATAGTCCATGACTATATCGAGTAAACAAGTTGTCACAACACAAGCATTAACATCAAGCAATAATACAAGCATAATTATAAAGTGAAGAGATAACGATATGTAAACAAGAAAGCAAACCGAACATGATGATTTATAGTGGTTCGGTCATGGAGCTCCTCTCCGCCCTACTCCACTCCTCGAGTACCCAACTCGAGAGTTACTTCACTAGATCAACAAGCTCTCTTATCGGCGGAGAAAACCTTACATAACGTCGCTTACACTTTTTCCGGTACAAAGCTAAATACCGAGTTCTTACACACCGGGTAGAACCAACCCATCGTCGCTTACCCTTTTTTCCGGTACAAAGCTAAATACCGAGTTCTAGATCAAAGTAGAACCAACCTAACATCCCTTTCAACACAACAATAAAAGCCATATTCTAACCCACTAGAAAAAACCCATATAACCTCTACACATTACATGGTGTTTGATTGATAAATGCAAATGAATGAATGATGAACTAAAAGAACTTCCATTGATGGGAAGTATTCAAATGGATGAATGACATGCGATCTCTAGTCTTGTAGATCTTCTTATGTATATGCTTGGTGATGGATGGAATGGCAAGAACTCTTGCTTTGGTGGATGTGGATGGCAAGATCTCGATGCTTGATTTGATGGATCATTTTGGGTGTATGCTTACAACAAAATGAGAGTTAGATGCATTATGATCATGGGGTTTTATGGATACATTCTTACAGATCTATATGTGTGAAAAATAGTGGAGAAAGTGTGTTCAAAGTGGTGAAAAACGGATTGGAAAACCTCCTCTAATTATAAGAAAAAGCTGAACAGAACCGGCGACA